>JARFJB010000567.1:2437500-2590000 GCA_036346205.1 Vesta saturnalis | reverse complement strand
GCAATTAACCAAACTTTTCGCACTTCATTCGGGCACTGCCTACTGCTAGCTAATTCGTTTTTTATTGAAAAGTATTGATATAATTAATTTGTAAAACAGATCTAAAACGAAATTTTGTTGACCCGGGCTCGGTTCTGATAAGCGTTTACAGTTGTACAATATATTTTTATCATATGACTACCCACACTCGGTGGACTTTACATGCCAGAATAAGTACGAACAGACCTTAAACGAAATTCGACTTTATTTATACGAGTGGATGGGGGTTTTTAAAACCTGTAGGATGCTAAATCCCGAGATATTCGAACATAATTTTATTTAAATTTGACAGCGCGGCTTGAATTTGAAAATAACCTGGAAACATTGACGATATTTTGTTGGTATTCAAAATTACTAACTATATGAACCAATAACGGCATACGTTTTTAATATCTTAAACCATGCTTTACTAGATGAGTCATAAGACTCCTCTCGCCGGCCCGACTATATTAACATTCGGAAATGTAAAGTAAATTTTGATAAACTTTAAGTGACGTTTATTAAATCATGCGATCATGTTTTGTTTATTTCTGTTGGGACAAATATTCATTTTAAATTGAATAATTAATGACCTTGTTGACCAGTTATTTTGTTTTTTTAATTTCATGTTCATGACGTTTTTCCCGCTATAAATTTAACTTTGTGACATATGTTTCTGATTTATGACTTACCTTTATTGTGTTTTATGTAAATTGGTAACACGCCACTGTCCTTTTTCCACTGAGCTACCGTCTCCTTCCTTATCTGTTACTTCCGATCTACTGCTATTTTCGCGCGTAACAAAGTAACTGATAAATAACTTGGTGAAAACCACATATCACTACACTTTCTCGAACTAAAGGGGAAATACAACTAAGAAACCATAAAACAAAGCTAACAAATAAAAACAAAGGATTGAAACAAAAAAAAAAAAAATTGTAACCGCTGGGAACCAACTTCAGGTCTACATTGAAGAAATAAATATGGAAAATACTAATAACCAACAAATGACAAATATAACTAACAAACATCAACAAATGACCAACAAACGATTGCAACAAAAAAGACAGAAAAATATTAACTTTGGAGGGCTAACTTTAAACTGGTCATATCATCGTAGTGTATAATATTATACTTTTTTCTGTTGCAGATCCTAAAAGAACATAAAATATGAGTAGTGATTTTTTCGTAACATGTTCTGTTTTGTTAAGTTATTGGCTACTATCGTGTACCATAGTACTTGTACAAACGTTTTATTTTCGTGAAAGTGAATGTGGAAAAAATATTTAACAACGAATTTGAACAAGAAAGAAACATCAGAGGCATAAGTAAATTATTGCCTCAATGACAGCCGATTTGTAAGGAAAATTAGAAGACTTTCCAAAAAGTAGCATTAGTAAAAAGGTGCGTCAAGCGATAGTGGAAACCGAAAGTATATGGTCGATGCTAAAACGTACATTTCTTGTAAATAAAAACTGTAACATTTCAAAGTAAGCACTACATTTGTCAATGTTTATCAAATATTATTTTATATTTCCTAAATTATTGACAAATTTTGTCTGGAATGGGACTTAACGAGTTCATCCTTCACCCTACTTCCAGTTTCCTTTAGACAAGTACTCCTGCTTTCCTCTCTTTCAGTCCCCTTTAGTTTTTTATTTATTTCGATACACCAATTTTATCCGATACTTGGGTTCGGATACCAATTTGATGCAATTGGTCTGTCAGAAAATCCGACCACGACAGTGCGTGTTCATCCCTGATTATGAAGGAATTATCTTAGAATATTTAGTCGGATTCTGTACTTAGATCGGTAATAGAAGATAGTTTGCAGTTACGATTCTTTTGTGGGAATAGAGAACCTCAAAATTACCCAACATCTGATCCACAGGGTTACAACCCGGAGGAGTTTGTTCCATATGATCCACTGGGTTACAACCCACCGGAGCGGAGTCTTCTTTACTACTAGGTTTAAACCTGTTGGTAATATTTAGTTTGAAAGGGGGCTGTAAAAATACATTCTATTCCGGATCTGCTAAAGTCGAAGCTATGACCAGTTATATTCTCAAATTTATAATACAATTCCCATTCATGTTTGTCTTTAGAACTCACGTCCAGATGATAAGTATTGTGACTTAACAATTAAAAATGTTTTCGTAAGTTATAAAGTATAGTTTAAAGAGAATAAAATCAATCTCACGACGCTTTCACGATTGCTGTAATACTTTTAGCTGTACTACATTGTTTCTTATTTAGGATTTTTCAAAGTTTTAATTTATATGTGTCGTAGGTTGATTATTATTGGTGCCCATCTCGAATTTTCTAAAATCTTAATGAATTCTAAGGCATTACTTTAGTAGGACTTTGAAATTTACTTATTGGACAACAGACATATTACCAGATCAATGTACAAAATTACGTGGAAAGTTATTGTCCAAAATATGTCAATATTACGGAATAAATTCGCGCTAGGGCGGCGACGGCAATATAAATATAATCGTGTAAACCCAACATATCAAATGAGCGCTTGAAGATGGATTTTTGTGCGCTCATGAAAACCAAACACGAAACGCTAACGGTAAACGCAAAGTCAAGAAGTTTAAAGTCAATAGCACGCCATAGGTTTATCAATAAAAGTTAAAAAGCTAAGTTGTATACAATGAAATACAAGAAACATAAACGCTTCCAATAAAATAATGTTGCTGTAATTTTAACATAAAGGACTACCGATACCGTGAATTGTAACTCAAAATACCGGTTATAAATTTATCAATTCAAGCTAATGTTCACGACGAAAGCTTTAAATGCGTACAATCTTAATTAAATCTCAAAAGATAACGTAATGCATTCATCCCGAATTAGGTTCAAATTATTATCAAATTAAAAATCCTTAATCTGATTTTTTTCAATTAAAGACGAAATAAAATTATTAATATAACTATCATAAGGTTTTATTTCAATAATTGAAATAAATAATATTGACTTCAATATAACTTCAATTGTCAAAATATTTGTTTGTGAAAGTAAATTTGTGATAACAAATGAATAAACACACAATACACGTATTCAAAGCAAGCTTTCAATGTCTTAATTACTTCATAACTACAGAAAAAGAACAATTTCTATTACAACCTTGACCCAATTTAGTTGTTAAAAAAATCATTAAAAAAAACGAATTAGTTCAAAATTTTCTTCCCGGCATAAATCTAACTAAGACCTTACTTATTTAATTCTTGGGTTAATACGTTGAGAACTACTTTTTCAATTTTATATCCAACGACAGTAAAAACTGATAGTTAAAATATTTTACAGTAACTTCTTGTTCAATAATTGTTGAACTTAAAAAGTCTTTATTAGTACACTAAATAAACAATAGGTTTCCTGATATTAATTTATCCTGAGTCTATTAAATTCAATTAAAATTATCTAGGTTTAAAAGTGTTTCCTATGTAACAAACAGTTTTTTCATTATGATGCGTCAAAGTCCTTTCAATTCTAACAAATAAATTTGAAACATTTAATATTTGCTTTTTTTTAATAAAAGATTAAATTATTCCAATAATAAACTAAATTGTTAATTATATTACCACTACGCGGTGAATGTGTGTTGTTAATTAATTGACACGAACTTTATTTAAAAACCACGGAAGTCGAAAAATACTTATTAGTGCAAGAAATAATTAAAGACCAAAAATTTAAATTTTCCTCTCTTGCTCGTACATCTAAACTGCCTACATTTTAACTCTAGCGAACTGAACTTAAGGATATGATAACTGATTTTTACAGGATTTTAGAAATTAACCAATGGTAAAACTTAAATTAGTCACACTCCTGGTATTTGCGTTAAATCTGTCGTTTTATTCGATGCTCAACATGGCTTGAATAACCTATTGATTTTTATATGAAATGTAACACAATAAACTAACTTACAATCGCAAAAAATTAACCCATTTGTCTACAAATTGCTATATGCGAGGTGTTCCGTGTTTTCATGAGTCTTAAGGTGCTGTATGTTTATATCGCAATACTACCCTTGTATTGGTTTTAATTTGACAAATTTTTGGAATATTGCGGTAAACACACGTGGGATTGAATTAATATTGTTTTTGACTTTCGCTTATCGTCAACCTAAATTTTGCAGGCAGTGAACCTTAACAGTTCTAAATATGTCCTAAATTCTTAGCTTCTAATTTTGTTTTGGGTATGTGTGTCGTCGTTGCTACTTTGACGCCATCAGTTTGTCGATAACGAAGTTAAGATGCAAATTTGTATGCAATGAAATAGAAGAAATAGAAAGTATGTGATATGTTTCATGTTTTCATGATTCTGAAGGTGCTCTTATATCGCGATACCACCCTTTGTATAGGTTTCAATTTGACGAATTTCTGGAATATTGCGGTAAATTCGCGTTAGATTGTATTCACAATTTTTTATTATTTTCCTCTATCGTCAGCCTAAATGTTGCACGAAGTGGAGCTTAATAATTCTAAATAGGTTCTTAATTCTAAGTTTCTA
This sequence comes from Vesta saturnalis, assembly GCA_036346205.1. Taxonomy (NCBI): domain Eukaryota; kingdom Metazoa; phylum Arthropoda; class Insecta; order Coleoptera; family Lampyridae; genus Vesta; species Vesta saturnalis. The sequence goes on along the minus strand of JARFJB010000567.1, from coordinate 2,585,467 downwards.
ATTTTGTTTTGGGTATGTGTGTCGCTGTTGCTATGTTTGACCGCTTCAAGACAAGCAATATACATTAATAGACGTTGGTTATGAATTGAAAATGTATATTTCAATATTTTGAACCTTTTTCGAATAAACCGACCTTAAACACGAAACAATTCGGAATTCAATTTACCAACCTGTTTTGGGACAAATCAACCCGAAAATTGAAAAATTCGATCAAACGGTAGGTAGACTGCTTCTGGGTTTAAGAATGAAATCCTCGATTGAATCAATCGTATGGTTCGACTTAAACGTGACAAATTTGCACGAAAGCTCCGATTAACATAATACGAGGTTGGTTATGAAATAAGCGAGCAGTTTTAACTTGTTTATTATTTGTTGCAAGATTATGGGAATGTCTTGTCCGTACGTGCGTGATTTTTACGCCGAACGGTTTGACGTAGAATGATGCGGTTATTTTTAAAGTATTCCTTAATATACTAGTACTGCTACGGTTGACCTGGAGGGTTGCAGACGTTTTTTGTTGTGCATTGTAACCTGCTTTAACTTAGTGAAATGAAACGTCATTATGAAGTCCAATTGAATTTTATAATGGCTTTATTATAAAACCCCAATTGCATTGTTTTAATTCATTTTTAGGACATTGTGAATAAATAAAATTAATCAACAGAAAATGGTTTTGTGACAACATAAAAATATGGTAGATCAATTACTCTCCGTGGAAAGAATAGAACGCATTCATGTTACAATTTGCATTTTTTTACCGCAATATAGTATTGGAACTTATGCTTCTAATTATGCTACAAGTGAACTCTACAAACTGTATGCTAACTTCTAATTATACGGCAAAAGGGACTACATTTAATTTTAATCCAAGAGACAATTAACTGATCCTGTAAGAGGGAGTGTTCAAACCTCTCTCAAGATGTATCCTTTTTTTTTAAGATGCAGGAATAGAGAACCAATCTAGTCAAACGTTTTACTTAAATTAGCGTATGCATTCTGTCAAAAGGACCTTAGATACAGATTGCGATAACAGCCCACATTAAAAGACTTTATTTCAAGATGTTTGATTTCGGCTTCTGTCAAAAGGCCTTAGATTTAGAAACAAATTGCAAGGTGCACGCACATTCTAGATGTTGACTTGTTTTCTATTGATGAAACCACATGTTAGAAACCGCGTGAGCTAACCAAGGATCTCATTTCAACTTAGATGTGGAAGCAAGTTTCCTGGAGCAAACAGATGGCCTAAAGCCAAATAGGCACACAAAAAACAAGATGCCAGATCAGATTTATTTTTTAAAATTTTTTTTATGGTTGGTTATTTTTTTTCAAATTCGTTATTTTTATATATTTTATTTTGTAGAATTCCGTAATTTTTGAATTTGTGAAATGTTTTTATTTGAAATACTAACTTCTCGGTAGAAGGATATAATTTTTAAAGACTGGTAGGAAAACCAGATAGTTATCAGTTGGGGTATTCAATTGTTTCCAATGTTTGATAAAGAACGCAGTGCATGTGAAAAGTTGGACAACTTATGTGTCTGTATGTACTGAGACGCCCTAGTTAGATTCCCCAATTGGGAAGTATCTGTTTTTTTCTCAGTTTCTCCAATTAAAACCTGGCCCAGAGCCCTAACCTAACCTTACTGTAAGGATAGTACATTACTTTTAATTCTCTTAATTTGTTTTACCTTTAGTGATGTGGGGATTTCAAACCCCAAGGAAGAAATGGGTGAATGAGGTATTCTGATGCTAACCCGTTTGCTCCAACCTACCGTAACCCACCACACAGCATCTGTGTTTATTCAGTAATAAAGTATAAAATTATGATAACGTCAGGGGAGGTTGGGGTAGATGATTTTATATTTTATTTTCATGGGCATATATTTGTTATAAGTTATTTACATTTATTATAAATTGGGAAACATTGACATAGAAGACCGTGTCGATTATTTATTTTTTCAGCCAAATTTAGTTACGTTTTTAATCATTTTGGTTATTTTTTTTTTCTTAATCAAAACTTGTTACAAGCCCTGTAAAAAAGAACACCCAGTTGATGACGAAGGGTTTACAATAGGCTTATTTTTAATGTCAATCCTATGGCAAAGGGGTACGCATGACTGTGGAAGGAGAGAAAATGCAGAATCATTTTGAGGGAAACAAAAAACGTTTATGGAAATGGGCCAAAAATACAAAACATGGTCCAAAAGAGAACGCTGCAAGAGTGATGAATACGAGCAATGAAATAGAATGGGACGATTGTGAAGTGATGTAACGCTGGCAAGAATATTTCGGAAAGCTGTACTGTAACAACCTTTTTTCGTGGTTGTATTAAAAAGTACATTAATTTAAGAATCGTTCATTTATTTGGCGTAATATTAGAAAAGTTTTTAATTATTAATATGTAGAATTGAGAATGGCAATTTAATTGGCATTTCCTAGAACAAATCTTTTGGGTGTAATATTACATAAATAGTTTTAATTCCCTTTCTTAAAAAATTGGATTTATATTATGGTATCCGCGCAACGCGTTAAGACTTTTAGGGGGAATACACTTGAGTTATTCTGAAAGCTTTTTTTTTAATTCACTTAATGCTGAATGTTACAGCAATAAGCATGATTTTTACCTAATTTTTTATATTTTGGTGCCATCAGATTTTGGTGGTAAGTTATTTTTTTTCTCATTATATTTAAAACTAAAGCCTTTTTTAGGCACCTTTTAAGTACTCACTTTTAAGTACTCACTTTTACTTATTTGGCACTTTGTTTTTTTTATTTTTTTTACTTATTACTCACTTACTTATGTAATGGAATTAATTTTTAATTTTTACTTTTAAAGTACCATTTTTTAACTACTTTATTTTACTTGGTTTACATCATAAATCGCAATTTTTTACATACTAAAAACGTCAAAGTAATGCATTGATTATTATGGATTCAAATTATTAAGAATAAATTATCAAGATAATTCCATTGGGGTGTGGCTGGTAACCTTAGATCTGGAGATTGCACCTCAATGATGCTATAATTATTTCCTCCTGTTGACCGTTCCGTTTCATGTGTCACCAGTGGTAATTAATACATATACAGAACTGTTTAAAGGTATGATTTTTTAGTAATTAAAGAATAGATTTAAGACTTTTCCATTACAATTGGATATTAAATAAACTTTAGTGTGTTTTGTAATTTTATTTTCATTTTGAGTATTGTTGTATTATTATTAATAAACTTGGTTTAGCTGTTCCAATAACGTAACGTATATTTAAAAATAGCTTGACGTCCGAGGTATCATTTTATTGTTTTTATATTACATATTTTTCTTATTAATTAAGTATAAGTGAAAATAATTAAGCTGATGAAAAGCATGCAGTATTTCAGGTACGTTAATTAAACTCCGTATATTTGAACTCTCCTCTATTTCAATTTACCGATGAGCCGACGGCAGTAGCGATTGATATTTGGTAATTATTTTTATTAATTAAAATTATTCGATCAATTACAATCAATTTATTACATCATCGCTTTTGTTTTAATATTATAAGTTGGCCCAGTTTTAGTGTTTCTACACTTGGCGCCGCTTTTAATGTTACAGTACATTAGTGAGGAAAATAAGGCTGAAGGGTTAATGTGGAAAGAAAGGTGAATGAATCTGAGAGGGATATTGGGATAAATGAGGTAGAGAAAACGGTAGGAAGGTTGAAAAACGGTAAAGGAGCAGACGTAAATTAAATCACTGGTGAAATGGTAAAGTATGGAAGTGCAAAGCTTATACGAAGATTGTGTGAATTTTTCAATGTATACCCTAAGTGTGGAAAAGTACCGAGTGATGGGAAGAGCACAATCATTATACCACTGTATAAGGGTACGGGGAACAAGAGTGATTACAAAAACTACAGAGAAATAAGTTTGTTCAGTGTACCTGGTAAAGTATTTGGAAGAATATTGATTGATAGAGTACGAGAAACTACACAAATTAAGATTTTGGATGTGCAGGGTGGCTTCATGCCAGGGAGAGGATGTGTGGATCAGATGGTTGCCCTCAAGCAGGTGATCGAAGAGTGTTTAAGTGTAAAAAGGAAGATGTACTGTGCGTTTGTAGATATGGAGCAAGCATATGACAGAGTGAATAGGGAGAAGCTGTGGGAAATATTAAATGAATATGGCGTAAGTAAAAGTCTAATAAACGGAATAAAAGCAGTATACAACGGTAGCCGGGCATGTGTTAGGGTGAGAGAAGGTGTGAGTGAATACTTTAATATTGAGCAAGAAGTGCGACAAGGCTGTGTGATGTCACTGTAGTTGTTCAATGTATACATGGATAAATGTGTTAGACAAGCATGTACCAATACAAATGGTGTAATGGTTGGTGACGTAAATGTACGACTTCTGGTGTATGCAGATGACACAGTCTTATTAAGTGACAGTACGGATGAGCTGCAAACCGCTCTGAGGAAGTTTGATACAGTCTGTGAGAGAATGGACCTAACGGTAATCGTGAACAAAACTAAAATTGTGGTGTTCAATCGGGATGGTGAAAAGGAGAGCAGAGTATGTACTCCGCAAAATGAAATTGTGGAACAAGTGGACGAGTTGGTATATCTGGGTAGAATGTATACTGCGGATGGTACAATGGATGGCGAGATTAGACGAAGGGTCAATGCTGGACGGAAGGTGATTGGAAGTATGTGACTGATAATGAGAAACGAAAGCATGAGTCTAGCTTCGAAACGAGCAATCTATAGTAGTGTGTTTGTCCCGTCAGTACTGCATGGAAGTGAGACATGGATATGTCAAAAAAAGCACGAAAGAGAAATAAACGCCGTGGGTATGAGATTCCTGAGAAGCGCATGTGGTAAAACGAGAAGGGATAAGCTAAATAATGACTGTATAATAAAGTAGTGTGGCGGAAAAGACCATGATGGATAGGTATAAAAGTAGTACACTACGTTGGTTTGGTCACATTGAGAGAATGAACAACGCAAGATAAACCAAGCAAATATATGTGGGTGAGATTAGAGGTAAGGCCATGCCTGGTAGGCCGCGTAACACTTGGCTGAATGTATAAAATGTATAATAAAAGAAAGAAAGATAAGGAGTTTTAAAAATAAAAGGACATGTCAGAGACAATGTATGAATCTTGCGGAAGCTACGGAGGTATGCAGAGATAGGAAAGCATGGAGAAAGATTGAATGAAAAATAAATAAGAGGCAGGATTGTTTTGCCCACTGCGCAAGGGAATGGCGTGAAGGTTATGTTATGTTATGGTATGTTATTTTATGTTATGTTATGTTATATTTTAAAACCGCCAAACTATATAGGGTGTTATATTTAAAAAGATATAACTTTTGATACGGCACTTTTTTGGCCATCCTGCATGTTTGAAAATATTTTTTAAATGTAGCTTGAATTAACCTTCATATGCCTATGCACAAAATGTTTCGAAAAGAAAACAGTCGTACATAACGACGCGTAGAGCTGGACTCACCCTGTATACGTCAGTAGGACACATATCAATTCTCGTCTAGTGAGCAAAATATTTTTATAAAGAGTTAACACTTTAAACCAAACGAAAATAAAACGTAGAAATCTCTTAAAAATTAAATTAGAAAACTGTCGAAAAAGTTGCGTGTTTCAAACCTTTAGGTATTAATCTTGATTGTTCACTTACGTTTCGTGAACATATTGAAATTGTAAGTAATAAACTATCTAGTTACTGCTTTGCTTTAAAACGTCTAAGACAAATTGTAGATTTAAACGCATCATTATGTTTTTATCATGCAAACCGTACTGGAAGAAAGGTTAAGGAAGAAAACAGAAGAAAAGAAACTATTACCAGACGGACAGGCAAGATTTAGGAAAGGAAGGAGAACGATAGATAATGTATACATACTGAAACATCATGGCAAATAAGGAATTAGAAAAGAAAAGGGGGAAAATGGTAGCGGTATTCATAGACCTAGTAGCCGCATTCGATAGGGTGAACAAGCAAAAGCTGTGGGAATACTTGAGGAAAAAGAAGATAAACGAAAGGCTGATAGAAAGGATGGAAGAAATATACGAAGAAACAAGGTGAGGGTGAATGGGGAATTAAGTGAAGTATTTGTAACAAGGAAGGGACTGACGCAAGGATGCCTACTGAGCCCAAGCTTGTTCGCGGTATACACAGGAGACCTAGAGGAGACATTAAGGGGGCAACAAGAAGGAGGCGTGGTGGTGAACTGGAAAGTGTGGTCGCTGGCATACGCTGATGACCGTGCTAATAGCGAAGGAAGAAAAAGAAATAAAGGAGGTGCTTAAAACGATGGACAGATATTTGAAAAGAAAAGATTTGGAAGTAAATGGGAACAAAACGAAGGTAATGGTATTGAGAAAAGGGGGAAGAAAGAGGAGGGGTAGAAATGGAGGGAAGAGGAGATACAGGAGGTAAAGGATTTCACCTACTTGAGATACGCTATGAGACGAGACAACAAACAATGAGTGAGAAAAGGAAACAAATTAATAGGGCGAGTGTGGAGTGTATGAGAAATACTGTGCGGAATGGACTTAAAGAAAAGGAAACTATTATTTGAGAAACTAATAAATATCGTAGTGCTGTATGGGGTGGAAGTGTAGGGGTCGAAAGAGTATAAAGAGATAGAAGAATTGCATGAAAAATACTGGAGGTGGGTACTGGGAGTGGAAAGAGAAACACCGGGATACATTATTAGAGAGGAGGTGCAAGTCGAAAAAATAAGGGCGGAAGCGGGAAAGAGAGCATTAAATTATGAGGAGGAAATGAGTAGAAGATCGGAGTGCAAGGTTCTACAAGAATGCTGGAAAGGAATAAAAGAAGGAAGAATAAAATACGGACAGGAATCCAGAGAAGAATATTATAAAAGAAATGGGTATGCGAAACAAGAAGTGGGGAGAGTAAGAAGGGAAGGAGTGAGCGTGAGAGAAGATATAATTAGAAGGGACAGGGATGTCCAAAAGCAGGAAGGATGGACGAAGGTGAAAGAAGGAAAATATAATACTAACTATAGGAATATTAAGGGCGGAGGGATACCGGGATATCTGAACGGTGAAGGGAGGAAGGAAAGAAAGAAAATTATAGCGAGATTTAGATGTGGAAACGAAGAAAGAGGGAACAAATATTGGAAAAGGGACGAAGGCATAAAATGTAGGTTGTGCGGAGAAGAGATGGAAACGATAAATCATATGTTGATGGAGGAAAAAGGACGGGGGGCGGATTGGATGAAAAAAATATGGAAAAGAGGAAGACAGTTAAGGGGTGAGGAGGCAAGAGGGAGGAAGACGGTTTACTACTTTGCTTTAAAACGTCTAAGACAAATTGCTCACATGTGAATCGTGTATTTGCTATGTAAAAAAGAGCAAACAGGTCTTTATTTGCGTTACAACAGTCTGATTCATGTAAACCATTCTTTAAAGAATATTGGCTATTAAGCTTACCATCTCTTTACATCTTGGAAGTAGTAGTATTTGTACATACTACTCGCAACTGCATGCACTCATACGACACACGCTTTGGACACCTTCTTGAGTGCAGATCACATAATCTAAAATTGTATGAAAAAAGTGCTTACTATGCCGGTACTGTACTTTATAATAAATTGCCAAATATGTTAAAGAACTTTAACTCAATTCATTTATTTAAAGGTAAAGTAAAAAAATTATTAACAGAGGAGTGTTTTTATTCTATAAGTCAATTTTTACAATTTTCATTTCATTTAGTCAGTTGCCTGCCTGAAATATTGTTTTATCTTGTAATATGTACTAATTTTTTGTAACCGACTTATCTTATATCTTTAAAGATCTTTAGATGAAATATATTATTATTATTATTATTATTATTATTATTATTATTATTATTATTATTAAAACCACAATTGATCTAAAAATAAACAAAAAGTAACACAATGTATGCGTGTTGACTTGTATAATGAATCTACGTGGATAAAGGCAATTAATAATTAGAAAGCGAGCTACAGCGCTAAATGTGTAAATTGTCTAAAAAATCGGGAAAGCAAATAATTGCTCTTTCACACTAGTGTTTGATAGTTTAACGTGAAAGATAAATATTTTGGTTTATATACTTATTTTCACCGAACAAAAGTTTGGTATATGAATTCGTTAAATCTGTTTGTGTGTGTGTGTGTAGCTTTTTTGTGTTACGAAATATTGAAAATCTGACTTCCGATTCTGAAAGAAGATTAAAAAATAATGTGGGTCACCATTTGTACGAACTTTGTATCTCATCGGAAACATGGTCAAATTGGGAGTCAAAATATAATAAACTTTAAACTTTATAATTTAAAATTATTAGTTTGTACTCCAATCTTGTTCGGTCTGGCAATGCTAGATCATTCTCTGCTTATATATCCAATAATTAGCTTTTGCTTTTGTATAACACCGTCTGAATAATTTTACTATTATAATGATTTTATTGCTTTTACTATGCGACATTAAGCTTTTAACGTTTATCAGCTATTGAAATCAAAATGTTTAAATTTCTATAGAAATCTTCCGGCATAAAAAGATTGTAATCTCTATAATTTAATTGTTCCTTTCATACAAAACTATTCTTTTAATTTTGCTAGATCATTATGTATCATCAATGAAATAATGAGCACCACATTCATTGTTAATTTGTTATAACCTAATTTTCTTATATATATACAAAACTTATCCACATGTAATCTGTGTATGAAACCGTAAACTATTTCTTACCGCATTGTATCTGAATGATCGAATAATACTCCTTTCGACCCTACTTTATTAATACCTCCAAACAGTTTTTTTTAAGTTTTTATTTCTGCAAATGAACATTCACAAAGAAACGTCCTGTATATACGATTGTAGTAGCCGTCTTTAATGGAATAATTTACTGTAGAGTGTATAAAATTGAGGTCGAATGAATGTATTTGATGTTATCTTACAATTTCTTTTTTTTTTTTTGATGATTAGGAATATCGCTAGTTTTGCCCTAATTCCTTAATTTAGTTCTAAAAAGCTCATTTCTTAATTGTTCGTTATTCTTTTGAAATTAATCATGTCGGATAGATGATTAATTGGCAATAACACTTTTCATATTAAAGTATGATGATGTAAATGCGGAAGTAAATATTAATTCATAATATTAAAGCATTCGTATAGTATTTCTAATACATGTTACATTTTTCAAAAAACCAATAACGTTACTTATTCATTGTGGTTACATTATATGCTCAATTTCACAACATTAGAAACATTAAGGATATTACTAATAGGTTTCTTTATAATTGATGATATTTAGTAATGTCTATTATTGTTTACAAAGAAGTGCAAAACTTTAGTTTAAATGTATCCCACCCCTCCATACCTTAATGACATTTTGCTTTAAAAAGCTATAAGTTTCTTTTTAATTTATCAGGAACTCAACTCTTTTTCTTGAGTTAACCCATAGATTGGTGGATTTAATGTAGCCACTTCTAATAAAGTTCATCGGTGACTGCAATATTAGTTAATGTTGAACCTTATGTAATAAGTAGAATTTATTTTAAAATTTACATATGGGATTACTTACGCTTCAGTGAATACCTCTTCTAAGTAAAGTTGTTTCTCTAGGCTGCAAGTTTTAATGTAGAAAAAAAGGTAGTTATAAGGAAACTTTAAATATAGATAAGGACGTCGGTTTGCGTTGTTTGTATTTCATCTTTAGCAGTAGTGACCAAACTATTTTGTACCGACACCAATGACTATTAACCAAAAATAGACCCAGGATTCTTTATCATTTTGTAAGGAATTGTTTGGTTCCAACGTAACGCTAAGGCAAAAGAGTAAAGGTAGGGGAGCGTTTTGGCAGAGACATTGGCGTATATTTCTGGAGGGACTATGGTTATTAATAACGTCAATGTAACCAAACAATAAACAATTAAAAACAACGCTATCATGTATTTTTTTATTAAAAAGTTGTAAAATGTGAAACAGTATTTGCGCTTCAGGTTAATAAGCAGAAAAAATATGAATTTTCTCATTTTTGCAAATAATTAATGTTACGTCTAAGGTTTGTTTATACTATACTATACTATACCGATGAAAGGTTACGATTTAAATAGTCCATTTTTACACCATACGCACCGTCTCACCATTATAACACTTGAGTTATACAAAAAACAAGAAATAATAACGTTGCACTTATCTAAACGTTCGAAAAAACACTACAATAATAATCAAAACAATCGTCAGAATCAGATGTTGACCACTATGGAGGCAGCCATCTTCTAGCAGTTTGCGGTTATGTTGGGACATACAATTGTAAACAAATAGGTCTATTCTTGGTTAATAGTCATTGTCCGACACAAAAAATGTAAAATAATTGGACTTGATTTTACATCTTAGTCAAGGTTTCATTTTATTATTTAATAAACATAAATTAATAATAATAATAAATCACAGTTAGGGAAAACAGCCTTAAGCAGGAAATTGTAATTAATGAAACAAAAAATAATCAAAATGACATTACGTAAGTGGGATTAGCATTAGTAGATGGACTAAAAGAATCGTTTTATTAAAGTTAAAAGACCTGAATAATTATTTCTTTTCCACATTACTCACTAATTAGGTAAACTAAGTGAAAAGAAATTAAGTTTTATTCTTAAGCAACAATTCTGGATTTTGTCTAGTTGTAGAACTGTCGAGAAGGTCGCATCTAAATGTCTTCGTTGTTTTCGAGCCAAGCCCAAGTTCTGTAAGTCATACATGGACGATTTGCCGCCTTCCCCTTGCACTACCAAAGCGATACACATTGCACTAGTGTCAGACCTGACATCTGACGCGTTCCTGGCAGCTTTTCGTCGTTTCATCGCGCGACGTGGGAAATGTACAAACATTTGTAGTGATTGTGGGACAAATTTTATTGGCGCTGAAAACCTGCTCAATAAACTGGCTAAGCAATCGGCTCACACATTCGACATCACTAGTGTCGTAGTTGATGGCTTTTTTTCAAAAGAAGTTCATCCATCCATTGCTTTGCTGACGATAGCACTCTTCACTGTAGTTCATCTCAGTCTATTCATAGTGATAATCCACCTTCTATGTTAAATCAAGAAATTAAAGCTGAAATGGCAAATTCAATCAATAAAGACATTCAACGTATTCTCGAATAGGGAAGCAATAATCTAGTTAAATTTAATGCTAACAAAACTCAGTGTTGCCTTCCGTCCGCCAACAAAGATCGATCATTTCCTGTTGTAAGTATGAATGGCTCAGTTATTAAGTTTTCAGACTCTATTACTCTGTTGGGTATGACTGTATCTTCAAATCTCTCATGGGTTGACCATCTTCTGTCAGCTATCAAAACAGCTGCTCGTAAAATAGGCTTTTTGTACAGACCTAAGCAGTACTTTACCTCTCGACAACTCCTTGTGTTGTATAAGGCCCAAATTCGGCCTCATCTAGAATATAATTTTCACCTCTGGGTTAGTGCTCCCCAATATGCTCTCGATATCGTTGATCGTATTCAAAAGAGAGCGATTAGGCTTATAAATGACCCGTCTTTAACTTCTCACATACAATCCCTTGAGCATAGAAGGATGGTTTCAGTTCTTTCTTTGTATTATCGTTATTACAACGGCTATTGTGCTGCTGAATTATATTCTTTGATACCATCTCGGGCTTTCTTTGCGAGAAACACTCGGTTCGCTCATTCACATCATCAGTATGCAGTACAAATCTCCACTTGTCGTACCAAACGGGCGCAATCCACATTTTTCTACACGGTTTCTAAACTCTGGAATGATCTCCCTAGTTCCTGCTTTCCTCTCACTTATGATATGACAAAATTTAAGGTAGCTGTTCATACGCATCTATTGGCAATTCATTATCCCTCTATCCATCCTCCTAAGTGTTCTGTTCCTGAGTGCTTTAGCACGATAGGCCAAATTTAGCCTGTTCAGGTCCACAATCATAAAAAAAAGTGCATCTGCCTCTCCTCATTTTAATGGACTAACAGAAGCAGGCGTAAAATCTATTAAAACTCATTTGATTCGAGTCATAGGAGAACAAACCTTGACGTATAAAGAACTTCTAATTTTGTTATCGCAGATCGAAACTTTGCTAAACTCAGTCTCTGAGTACGCTGAGCTCCAATCCCAACCATGTCTCGCCCTTGACTCCAGGTCATTTTATAACTTTGGAGCCACTAAATTCAGCTCCGGATCCCGATTTGTCCAATCTAAAATTAAATTCTTTATCGCGTTGGCAACTAATTCGTCGAATCAATGGAGATTTTTAAATCGCTGGACAAACAAATATTTCCACACGCTATAGCAAAGATCAAAATGGAACGACTCGGCATCGGAAATTAAATTAAATACTTTAGTTTTGATTGCAGGAGAAAATAAATGGGCTCTTGGTCGAATTGTAGAATTACATACCGGTAGTGATGGGCATACTAGAGTTGTTACACTTCAAACGGAGAACGGATTGTTAACAGGTCCGATTGTTAAGTTATTAGAGTGAGCCTATACTAGTTACGTATGTTGACGCGTTTTTTCTTATATCTCGAGTTAGACAAAAGATATCGACATGTGGTTTGCGCCATTTTGTTACGAATTTAATCAGTTTCCGTTGTAATTTACAATACTTAGGTGTTTCCATTAAAAAATTTTAACATAGGCAAATTTTAATTTTTTTTTATTCAAAAGTGCCCGCTATCTACGACAATTAAAACTAAATGCAATTGTTTTATAGTAGATGTAATTGGTTCATCTACGCCCTTTCGAATGGGAATAATTTCGTTAAAATCGGTTGATCCAAACCAAAGTTATAGGCATTTATTCATACAAACATTCCCACTCTTTATTTGAAAAAACAGAGAAAAAAGTATTTAACAGAATTTGTGCAGAAATTATGCATCATTCTAATTTAACTTATTTAATACCTACTATGATTAGACATATTTTATAAAAAAATTGTTTTTAACTTTTTCTATGAAGATTATACCCTCTAGCGGTAAAGCTAGAAACTTGAAAGTTATTTCCAGCGATTTCCCTTGGCCGTTTTTACTCAGGAATTTTTTTTCCCAAAGCTGTACGATAAACAGTCCCTGAGATATAGCCGGAGGATCGGCCTATTGGCCCACCCGGTACAGTGCTATGAGTCGTACTGTTATATTCATGAACACAAGATTCGGGTACATTTGTCCATGGTTCGTTGCCATTGTCCATGACATTTACAGCTTATTCTGTTTACTAAAGTTTGATTTAAACCTTCGTTTAGTCTATTCGTCAACTGATGTGAAAATTAACTCAATGTTCCTTCTGCTTACATAATTTTTAAATTTTATATAATTATATGCACCATATTGATCCACTAGCAACATTTTTATTGCATTCTCTTTAGCAATTGGATCAATAAGTTTGATAAAATCATCTGCAACATGTCTGCTCGATGTTAAAATCCAATCATATCGAGTAAAATGGTCCACTAATAAATGCATATATTTTTTTATAGATTTATTGCCTCCAAAACCCCCAATGTTGTCTATGGACATAATATGAAAGGGATATTCTGCTGGACCCAATTTTGATAGTAAACCAACGGCTCTTCTTGTCTTAGTTTTATTTTTTATACAGATTGCACATGATTGATAGTATTGATTTATTAATTTATCTATGTTCTTAAAATAGTAAAACGGTCTTAACTTTTCAGTTATTTGACTAGTACCAATATGACCATAAAATTGATGTATTCTATCTATCAAATATAAACCAAATTCTTCTGATACAAATATCCTTTTTCTCTTCCTTAGCATTCTCTTAAAACATTCTTTGATTTCTTGAATTTTCCTCTGATCATCTATAGTTTCTTCTAATTAGATCATATTGACTACCTTCAAACAGACATCTTCATTCACAAAACTTTCAAGAACTGGATAGCATGATAATTACATTAGCTTTGTCCTCTTTATATATCACCTTAAAATCATATTGAGACAGATACAACATTAAATCTCCTAATGGCTCGTATGTCCTTGATTTAGATCTCACAAATGGTTTAGCCTACTATTGAATTTTACGGTATGTTAGTAACGATATATATTTATATCTGGAATATATTATTAAATCGTATTGAGAATGACGTTCCATGACACCTTCTACGTAGTAAGGCTAACCATGAAATCACAATCAAAAAACGAAATTAACAAGATTTAATCACATTGTAATATCGGTGATTATGAAGCACTATATGAAAATAATAAAAATGCGGGATTTTCAGTTTTTCACGCATGCGAGCACGTATTTAGGAACGGCCTAGAATCTTGTTTGATCCTGGTAAGCGGTAAAAGCACAAACATCAACAATAAACTGTTCGTTGTCGGCACTTTTATAAAATGTAAGCGAAGTATTATTTTAATAATGAAAACTACAAAAATATTTTTACAGTAATGTTCTATGATGTATTAAATGCGTAAATCGTTATTCGTACATCTTTGTTTCTGTACGCCTTCATGATAAATAGTGTAGCAATTTTGAGGAGAAAATCTAACCTACCTCTCATCTTATTTTATTTAATGCCCTAAATCATAGCGTTTCATTCGGTCTTTTATTTTACAATTTACTATTGTTGACACCGTACGTTCTACTTTTGTAAGTTGGCTGGTTTCCTTTATAGGTTTCTTACTTGTTTTTTTGTCGTGTAAACATGTTATACAATTTGTTTAGCATCGGTGGAACGATGGTGCAATGTCTTCTCTGAAGATTCTTTTTCTGATGCTTGCTCCCATGATCTCAATACTTGTTTTGCCATTTTACATGTGAAAACGTAGGAACACTCCGACCATTTCTTGCATTAATACATTCTTTTATGAATGGTTATTAAAGCGAAATTAGAAAGTCATAAGTCAACTAATCTTAAGGATTTCAAAGGAAATATTCCGTATTAATTGTTTGTTAAACAATAACTTAAATTTCCTGTATTTACAATATATTAGTAAGAATTCGATATTTTAATTAAGGTAAATACAAATATTGAAATAAGATTATGACTTAATTACGATTACTTAAAACAGGTCATTATATTTGGTATAACGAATTTGTTTTTGTGACAGTAATGTTAAAAACCCGCTCTGGAATTTCCTTCCGTACCTAACTCAAGTAGGTGGGTGTAATTGACACTCTAAATCTACCTCGGCAATAATCGTGAAGGCAACTATACTTGTCCCTAACCTCCCTTTGAAGAAAAAGTTTGCGAGCTATAAAATTTAAAGACTAACAGCTACTTACATCTGTTCAAAATAAGATCGTTCAACAGAAATGGTTGTTCATATCAAAATTTGTTGATGATTTGTGTCAACGAATTCCTCGCCATATACAACCAATGAATTGTTGAACATGAACAGCCTGAAACTGAATATTTTGAATCAAAATTTCTAACAATTTTCCGGGAAAGGGTCCTTTTGTTTGTTGATCTTTTCTACACCCTCACAACACACCCATCCACCACCAATATATTAGCCCCTCCCCCCCTCGAGACACCTCCCAAGCAAAGTGTGTCCTATGTATCTCAATAGTTTTTGCTGAGGCCTCTTTACATAAATAGTCTACACGTTATAAGGAACCTATCTGCAAAATTTCAAGTTTGCAAGCTTTATAGTTTTGGAGGTTTCTCTATACAAACTTCTGCACCCTCCGTTCACCCCCTCGTGATGAAAGATGAGTAAATTATTAACAAAAGTGTCACCATCGTACCTAAACAAAAGTTTCTTATACACGCTTTACCGCCTCTTTTACCCATTTATAAAGTGTCACCATCGTAACTTAAAAAACAAACAATGTTTCTAGTATACACTTTACCACTCCTTTCACCCGTTTAGAGATGGAATTCCAAAAAAATCTATCCTTAGTGCACCCCTAGGGCATTCAGCCGCTCAGTCACGGTACTGTTTTATAGTGTTGCACAATCAAACTACACTAGGCCTCGCGTTTGATTGTTAAATAAGCGGGCGTATCCGTTGTGAAGACTTGAAGTAGAAGAAAGAATGCATCAAAAACAATAATGTAATACTCACCAGCGACAAAGCACGTTACTGGCGCCACTGTGTTCTGGATTTTCGGTTGGATGATTACAGAAAACTACTTACTCCGTCGTTAAATAACTCAATTCTCAAAATAAAATTCCAAATTAATTAGTCTGATAAGTATCAATATATTACTACCAAATGCTGAAATAAATTTTGGGTCCCACTATACTGTGTATTTGTGTCACCAAATATACTACTTTAATTATCAATGGACTTGATAAAATTACACGTGAGAAAATATTACTTTATATATATATATATATATATATATATATATATATATATATAATTTCCCCAATAAATAAGATATGGTTACTGAATTATACGTGACTTTGTATATAGTTTGGTATTTCAATTGTGCAAATAATTTTTAAACACTCATATTTGAAATTCACATTTCGTACTAAAATACATACATGCTTTATTAAATTCAACAAATTTATTATAAAGAAATTACTAGCGTCTCCATCCATTTGCACTAATAAACTTACAAAATTTTGAAAAACAATAATGACAATGAAAATAAATTTGGATGTAGTGTTATGAGATTTTGATTGTAACTCTTCATAATAATTTTTCATTGATCTTTATCAAACAACACTTTCTGAAATGGTGTAGGTCGTTGCTATTAATCAAACATAACCTTTTAAAAATAAATTTTAAGCAAGTTTCTGACCTAATTATATCTGAACAAAAGACACGTTATATAAGAACCAACAAAATGAATGAATGTTTAAAGCCCGATGCACATTACATGAACGTAAAGTCAAGATTAAGGGACTTAAACATTCAATAACAAACAAACATAATCAGATAACTTATTAAACTAATTTTGAGGTTAATTGTATTCCGATAACGTGATGAGCTGCATAATCCTTTTTTTTTGTATAAGTTATTTTCCGAAGTAATGATATGATCAAAATGTTGATATCATCAGTACCACAGAAATGCTAGAGAAAGAAAGGTAGAGGTAAAGGTCTCAAAATGAATTCCACGCACGCGACAACCTGCACACACAACCACACACACACACCCACACACGCACACGCAAACGCATGCACACACGCACACACACCCGCACAGGCGCACACACACCCGCACACGCGCATACACGACATCCAGACAAGAAGGCCGGTCTTGGCGAAACTTGGCCAAAAGTTGTAAAATGAGCTAATAAATCGATTTAGCGATAGTGAAAAAAAAGTCGATTGCATAACCTTCTATACCTACATATGTATATGTAGGTAAAAATTAAACAAAGAATACTAAAGCACGTGTTTTTAATTCAATATTTTTTTGCAAAGAAGTTGTCTTATATGTCAAATTCTAATTCTACCACTAGATGTCGTAAATTTTCATGACATTTGTATAGTTATGTCATTAAGTTATTTTCAGTGTAGAAATAAGAAAATAAAGATACATAACGATGAGTTAAATAATTATTTATAACCTCAAAATAGAAAATTGCGATTTAATAACAAAACACAATAAGAATGATGCACAAGAGTCAGTGGTTTTACTTCCGATCAAATTATGTATATTGCACAAAATTTACAAAAAAAAGTAGTAAATGTGGAGTAAAATAAGCGAAATCAAATTACGCACGTCGCAAAGTTTAATATTAACAAAAAATTCCTTGATATCCAAATTCATCAATTTCATGAGGATTTTCTTCTATCCGAAAATCAAACCGTTTTGTCATTTGTCACTGAAAGTAGTGGCACCGACTGTTATTGTAAACAAAACACACCTTAGCAAGCAGTGGTATATTAAGGCCTTGATTTTCATTTAAAATATGTACGAAATATTCATGAAAAAATGCATAATTTTACAAATATTTATCCTTTAAGGTATTCTTTATGGGTAATACTATTAATTACATCCCATCAATAACCTGATGCTGTTCCATTCTACAATTTTGTTTTTAGTGTTATGAGATGGCAGTGTTCATTTTTGGAAGTTTTGAGCTGAAGTCGACAACTTTAGTTGCGTTAAGTGTCCCGTTATGCATATCTAGTTAACGTCTATAAATATTTCTTCTATGATAGCCTTTGTCCTAGTTAAATTATCTATGATTCTTATATTTTTGATTAAACTGTGCTACTTTAATGTGTTGTGAGTTAAACTATTTATTCAAAACAAACAATTTATTAATTCATTGCTAAAATTTTGATATCAGAATATAATCAAATTATACTGTTTTCTAATACCTTAATTTAGAATATCGAAAATTTTTAGGATACGAATCAAGATCTTCGTAAAAGAGATTTCTGAAATTAAGAATTAATTCTTGTTTTTTGAAAATTTGCACTTGGCATGAATAGTGTAACACTAATATAGATCAAAACATAAAAAGTATGTCCTAATTCCTAATGTCTCGTTTAAATTTAAATGAATTAAAATAACACTTACTCTTGACCTATTTGGTTAAGTTTGAAGTGTAGAAATGTGAAATATTTATTTAGTTCAAATATTACATATCTTCACTATTATTTTTATGTCATACTGTTTTTTACACATTTACGTATCTCCTACAGTATGTGTGCAGTAATTTAATTTAAACCGTTATACCATATCTCGATTGGCGACCCACTAAAGTCCACATTGACTTTATTTACCAAAAAAAGATAAGAAGATATAATGTAGCTGCCGTGTATAGCGCACTAATCAATAATTTACACGAGCGGAAGTGAAATTATATTTTTATATTCGTTTTTTGCGAACTTCAGATAACTAAAATAATAGATGAATAAACAATTGGAAAGATAATCAGGATTTCACGCGTTCAATAGATATTTGCATTATAATAGTGTTAGTATTTACATATGCGTTAATAGATTTTGGTTCTATTGATGTCTTTGTGTTAGTTTCCATCATCTGAACATTAAATTACATTATCAAGAGTTTCCGTCAGTTCCAAAATTTCATTTACATTAAAAGTGAGATTGATAACTATTTGCCATATCCATTTAAATTATGTATAATTTCATTTATTTATTAGAAACATACCATTACTTGTATTAATCAATGATCAAGGATGACTGTGCTCTTGCGTACCGTCAGTAAATTAATTTACGATTTCGTTAATTAACCTAAAAGATCCCTTAGTCACACTATTAATAATACGTAAGTAATGTAATTTCTTTAGATGGGTGTTCTTTCTCGCTTTTTAACAGTCTAACCGTTTCATGTGTTAATACAGTTGTCTGCTATTGATTTGATTTAAGTGAAATATTAAATGGAAAAGTCTCGCTTTATTGAGTTAATAATCATCTTATCGAGCTTAATTATTATAAAAAAACTACATTAATTCGTGTCTGAGTATTACAGTATTATAAACGTCTTTAAATTACCTCCTTTACTATACAGGGTGAGTTTTTTTTTTCATTATTTGTATGGGGATTTGGGAAACCATAAGAGTTACACATTTGCATAAATGGGGAAAGATTTTTTCGCTTTAGAAGACTAATCCAGATACTCTTTTGTTGATTTAAGAAAATGCATAGCTTACTAGATATTTGTAAAAAAGTAAAATTCTCCAAAATCGTTTCAGTGCTTTAATTCGTTTATTTCTAAAGATAGATAAAAATTGTTTAAATACAATTTGTAGATAATTTTGTGCCGTATAACGTTACCGTGCTAGTTTTTGTAAATTTTGCTTAGCATCATGAAGCAAAGTTGAATTTTTTTCAATGGAAACCATAGTTAGCTATGACATATTTTAATAGCGCATTTTTTTCTGATTGTAATGATGTAAGGGTTGTATCACTTGTTTTAATAAAGCCCAATACACGTTTTTCTTTTATTAGGTTAAACAAAAATCATATTTTGCCATGGAAAACAAACGAAATTTACCGTGTTCGAAATGTCCACCATTATTATCGACACACATGCGACACCTTTTCAACACAGAGTTAACAGCCTTCCTAATTTTACGCCCATCTAATCTGTTAAACGCATTAATAACAGCTTCCTGTAGCTCCTGCTGGGTTGCATATGATCGTACATATACGAGATCTTTTATTACTCTAAATACAAAAAAGTCTAAAGATGAAAGAACAGGGGACCGTCCATAAAACAGGACCATTTCTGCCTATCCACGAGTTTCGAAAAATTTCATCTAAATATCTTTTAACTTGCGCCTGTTAGTGGGGTGGGGCACCGTCGTGTTTTAGCCACTGTATGTTTCCACGGGTTTGTAACTTTAATCCACTTAGGATATGGTTAAAATCTTCCCTAAGCAATTACAATTTCGATTTCCAATTAAAGTCCCATTAAAAATAAATGGCCCAACAAGCTGCGAACCAATAACACCGCACCATAAATTGAAGCCAAACTTAATCTGAGGTCGCCTTTCTTGTAAACGGTGAGGATTTGCTTGGGTCCACAGGTTTTCATTATGGCGATTGAAAATACCACAGCTTGAAAAATGTGTTTCGTCGGTCCATCAGATCTGCATAGGGAATTTATTTTCATGGCACATATATATATATATATATATATATATATATATATATATATATATATATATATATATATATATATATAAACCAATTACAAAAATTTAATCTTCTTTCATCACCAGGGTGCAGTGTTTGTCCAACTGAATATTTATAGGGATGGTATTTATGTTTTGCTAAAGTTCTCACTACTGTGCGTTGTGAGATTGCAGCGTCTTGTGCAGTTTGCCGTGTTGATGTAGATGGATTTTGATTAACAACAGCTAGAACATTTATCTACACGTTTTCATCAATATTACCCCTATTTCTGCGCTTCACAAAACTCCCAAACTCTTTTAAATTGTTGTATAAATTCTTGAAGGTGTCTGAAGATGGTGAATACAATAAAAAATAGCGTTCCGCCGCTCGTTGACTATTTTTGTTACAAATAATGTAACATTCGATCATATCATGTTTCTCGAAATTTGCGTACACCATAATTAATTTTCTAAAGCAACTCCACACTGACAAAACCGATGAGAATTACACTAACGAACGAATTGTCAAAGATGAAGATAAACAACGCTTCAGTTTCTTGACTTTTGTTTTCCATGGCAAGATATGATTTTTGTTAAACATAATAATAGAAAAACATGTATTGTGCTTTTATTTATTAAAATAAGTGATACAACCCTTACATCATATCAATCCGAAAAAAATGCACTATTAAAATATGTTATAGGCAGCTACGGTTTCCATTTAAAAAAAATTCTACTTTGCTAAACACAATTAAAAAACTAGTACGATGATGTTATTCGGCACAAACTTATCTACAAATTGCACTTAAATAATTTTTATCTTATCTTTAGAAATAAACAAATTAAAGCGCTGAAACGATTTTGGAGAATTTTATTTTTTTACAAACATCTAGTAAGCCTACGTTTCTTTTGAATGTGAAAATTGTTTTGCACGTTGTTACAACATTTTTGTAAAACTCAAGCATTGCAGAAACTTTAAATTTCTGAGGGAAATTCTCGGTAAACCAGAGGTATGATTACAATTACACATTGTTGATTTTTTTTTGTTGATTAAACTACAACAAAAAATTATTATTTCATAAAAATATCGCACAATAATCAATCCGGAATTCTAGTTAATAATAATATGTTAATAACTTCTCATCTATGGTTAGGTTAACAGCAAATTGGTATAAGACTTTATTGCTCCATTTTTTGCCGCCATTTAGGATTCACCATGTATGTATACCAGGTGTCCGGCTTATCCCTGAACATAGGGATTTAACGTTGGAATGAACGTTTTTGCAGATTCCTCCTCGCCAATTAAACCGACAGAAAAGCTAATGGTATCAATCAAAAAGTAAAGTAATTGCACATCCAACGGTACTAATTACAATACTAAAAGGATGAAATATTTAGTTTAAAACACTAAATAAGTAATTGGCGTTTTTAAAACATTATATCCCTTGATTTCCGATTTGTTTCAAATGTATCAAATAATTTTGAAAAGTATTTAGTGTTGATTAATATTGTCGTCCATGCTTATTAACTTTAAAATGAATAACTTATTGCAATGAAGAAAGAATTTTCAAAAAAGTTAAATGGTATGAATCACAAAATTGAAACTAATTAAGACAATTATGTAGTTTAAAATACTAAATATAAAATTAGAGTTTTAAAACTTTATTGTAAAATCTAAAGACAGAAAAATAAAATTATAAGTATTCAAACAAACAATACCCCAATCTATTATCTATTATAAAACATCTTCTAACGTTAGCCAATTGTCTTTCGGTAATTAACCGGCACTCTTTTTCTATTGCCTCCCTCAAAGAATTGATATCTGGGTGGTGCCTTTTATAAATTTTGCTTTGAAGGTAGCCCCACAAGAAGTCGCAAGGGGCTATAGCAGTAGATCTGGCAGGACAATTTATAGCACCACCTCTACCTATCCAACGATTTGGAAATGAATCATTAAAAAAATTTCAAAACCTAAATGTGCAGGACAGCCATCTTGTTGAAATCAGATCTCCTGACTTTGTCTTGCAGGCCCAACGTTGGTTACTAATAATTCTAACTAAATGAATTTGAATGAATTTAAATTTCCTTCGACTTCAAACGGACCAATAATGTTATAGTTAAAAATCCCAGCCCAGGTATTACTTTTTTGAGAATACTAAGTTCGTGTACTAATATTCATTGGAGGATTTTCTTGGGCCCAATGGCGAGTGTTTTTAATATCTGTTTCGTTATTGAGTGTAAAAGTACACTCTTCTATAAAACAAAGTGTAGACAAAAAGCGACGAACAGCATTAGCGCGTTCTAGCATTACTTCACAGAATACACTCCCGCACTCCTCGTCAAAATCGAAAATCTCTTGATGACACTGGGCCTTGTAGGGTGGTATATGTTTGTGCTTCCTAAGTATGTTCCATATCCGTGTTTTAGATAAACCTACTTCAACTGCAGTTTGTTTTAAATTAATTATCGGGTCCAAGTTTACCATCGCCAAAACACGTTCTTTAGTGTGATCAACTAATTCTATCTGTCAATTTCCTACCTACAATTATTTTTAATTTTAGTATTTTAACGATATAAAAATGTTATTTACCACCGCTAGATTCTGATTCGGTAGAATCTAGATCTTTCAAGTTTCTGCACAGAATGGTGAATAGTATTTAGAGACGGTATAGGTTGTAGGTAGCGGACCGAGAAAATGTTATTATTGTAATAAACATTGTCAAATCGCAATTGTTACCGCGAAAGAAAAGATAATTAATGGGTTTAAATATCTTGATAATAAGTCGTAATTTGATAATGTGTTTCGGGATATTTTATTTTATTTTATTTTGCCACCATAATGTTCTTTATACGCCTCCAAATGCAGGCGTAATGTGGTCTTTATAGCACGGAAATGTCATTGATGCTAAGCAGCATGATTGACAGCAAACACATGACATGATATATAATAGCAATATCACAGTATCTTAGTAACAACAAATTAGCCTACTGTCGACTTTATTTCACTGCATTTGCATTTAAAAACTTGCCGAAAATACTGAATCTTTTTAATATTTTGTTCCAGTTTTATGGTGCAAAATAAAATAAAACATTGTATGTACCACGGGCATAATTGTAGATTATGGCTCTCAGGAATATAAAAGCCCTCCGCTTCGCGTCGGGCTTATAATATTCCCTCGAGCCATAATCTTCTGATTATGCCCTTAATACATAAATATCTATTATGTAATTTATATAAGAAATATTTGAATGTACAGCTGAATAAAAAAGGGAAAACGCAGATTTTTCAATCGTAAATTAGGTTCTATTTGTCATCTGTCTGCTTGACAATACCCATCAAAAATATTTCTATCAATGTCATTAAATTTGTGCCAACTGGAATGGCAAAATTTAACATTATTATTGCCAAAACGTGATTGCGTCTATGCCTAGACGATTAACATCCCTGGTAGTGAAGAACGGAGCTATGATTAAGTATTAAATTTGTTACTAAATTCTAAAATATAATTTACTTAAATTTAACCTATTTATTTTTAAACTAATATACCGTCAAAATATTTTAACCTACTTTTAATAAACCATGTTCACACTAAAGAAAAATTTAAAAAAAAACCTGCCAATTTTTTTTTATATTTCCCGAATTTTTTGAATTCGGCTGTATGTAACTAAGGGTTGAAAAGAAAAAGAAAAACATATGCTGGGGTAGAAAACAGGTGTTCTCTGGAAACCGCCTTTACCGACCGTGACGAATTTCTATACGCACATTCTTGGAGTAAAAACGTCACCAGTTTAATAATTAATTCCATCGGAACATTCCGCAAATCAAAACACGTCTTTGTTTGGTACTTCGACACCTAAATGTAGGTTTGCCACGGACGTGTGCATATTTTAAAAATTAATATTTCTTTTAGTAATAAATTTGAAAATATTCCCCCGTAATATCTCTTGTTTTTTTTATAACTTTTAAAAACGGGGGTTGATTTGAGAGTAAGGATAGTTACTGGCAGTAGAATTGCGATTCAATTCGGATCGATCTAATTGTTTAATTAGAAACCCTCACTGAAAACCGTTCTGTCTATAAATATTTTATCGTGTACATTTTAGTAAAACTAAACCGCGAATCTGGTTTTTTCTTTTTTATGCTGTTTTTTATGTCAGTTTTTCACAAAATTGAAGGGGTCGTGATAATTTTTTGTAGTAATAAGTAACTGACTCACGTTATCAATTTTTGCCAACAAAATTATATCATTCCGTTTGAAATGTTAATGTCACTTCTATCCCTGTGTTATAACATTTTAATTAAGACGTCCATTGATGACATGATTTTAAATTGGAAAGGGAAAGATGTTTATTGAGCAGTTTCGTCGACTTTCCTTTATTTGATTTGCAAACTGATTAACTGTCTTTTCATCCTATTTTTAAATTACGGAAACGTCTGAGGTTCTTGTTTTATACAAACAATAAATTACTGGGCTGGTATTGCATAATTTCACAAATTTCTTGTTTTCTAGTCACCTAT
This sequence comes from Vesta saturnalis, assembly GCA_036346205.1. Taxonomy (NCBI): domain Eukaryota; kingdom Metazoa; phylum Arthropoda; class Insecta; order Coleoptera; family Lampyridae; genus Vesta; species Vesta saturnalis. Next base: position 2,560,414 of record JARFJB010000567.1, on the reverse strand, counting down.
AATTTTTGTTCTTTTGCAGACAATTATATAGAATTTCAACTAAAAAAAATTTGTTGTAACAAATTATCACTTATGAAATACATTATTATTTTACAACTTTACATAGTATTATTGTACCACGTATACTGCTGTATTTCAAACTTTGAATGTTTTTAACATTGATTAGTGGACAACCACTTGTGGATAGAACCAAGTCTCATTGACATGCTGGTACGGTTTATAATTATTAAAGGTTGGAAAGTCTAAAAACCCTTGAAACGCATAGCTAATTTGGTAATTGTGCATTGTTTAGTCTCATTAACGTTTCTAGTTTGTTTACAATTGTCAACCTACATTAATTAGCTCAAACATTCTATTTTGGGTGCACTAGAAATATTAGATAATTAAACTAGTTGGATAATTTGTTGCTGGCTTTCTAAAAATGCTTTTTTTCATAATAATATAAATCTCGACAATACCGATACATGTACGTTTCGTTCCACCTTGTATTAATGCATATGTAATTGCGAATTGTAATTTGATTGCACCAGGATGTCTAATAAATTCAATTTTTAATTATAAGACCATAAAAGTAGTCACTTTTATTATGCACACAATTAAGTTTAGCGTTACATTGATTATTGAGCAAAACAGCAATAGTGTATTTATAAACACATCCTAATCGAATTTTAAAATATTAAAATTTTAGTAATTGTCAATAATTTTTCTATTTCTCACAGAAATAACAATAAATTATCGGTTTAGTTTTGATATTTAGGTTAACTACCTTTTAGATACAATGGTTGTTACTTTTGATTATCAATATTACCACGTCCTGTTTAAATTCATTAAATAGTGTAAATGAACTGCGTATGATTTTTTTATCAGAAGTTTCTAGTATGCTAACGGCTTAAGGTTTTCTTCTGATTTTGCAGATGTAAACTGGCGTTAGTTTTCAATTATCATTTCCTTATATTTGCATTCTTTTCTGTAGAAATAAAATTTGAGTGAACTTGCACTCTATTCTTGCTACTTGTAAGTACAATGTCTTTGTTATTAACCGCCTTTTTGCTTTTGTAGCGTATGTCGTCAGCATTTTTACACGCCTAGTTATTAATCCTATATTAACAAAATTTGGGAACATGTTCAATATAAACATACATTTAACCTGTTTGAATTATTTTTGTAGACAATTTCACTTATTTCGCGTTTGACACATAAAAAGTAAGTTTGGAATCTCGCGGTAGAATTTTAATTTTAAATATTCTTCGGTTAGTTCTGTTTTCTTATCTGAAAAGAGAAATTCTTTTTCGTTTTCACTTTGTAAAGGATAGTTTACGTCGCGCTTGAGGCCGGATTCCTATTCTTGCATCAACAATTATAGGAGGACAGTGATACCTGTCCTATAACTAAGTTCAACTCTTCTACAGATTCTGGATTAAAAACACGTGGGTTAAAAAAATTCTACTTTCTCTTTTCTAATCTGCCTTTATTTCTTAGGCCTATGTGCCAGTTGTGTATATATATATATATATATATATATATATATATATATATATATATATATATATATATAAACTACCTTTTAGATACAATGGTTGTTACTTTTGATTATCAATATTACTACGTCCTTTTTAAATTCATTAAATAGTGTAAATAAACTGCGTATGATTTTTTTATCAGAAGTTTCTAGTATGCTGACGGCTTAAGGTTTTCTTCTGATTTTGCAGATGTAAACTGGCGATAGTTTTCAATTATCATTTCCTTATATTTGCATTCTTTTCTGTAGAAATAAAATTTGAGTGAACTTGCACTCTATTCTTGCTACTTGTAAGTACAATGTCTGTGTTATTAACCGCCTTTTTGCTTTTGTGGCGGTATGTCGTCAACATTTTTTACAGGCCTAGTTATTAATCCTGTATTAACAAAATTTGGGAACATGTTCAATATAAACTTACATTTAACCTGTTTGAATTATTTTTGTAGACAATTTCACTTATTTCGCGTTTGACACACAAAAAGTAAGTTTGGAATCTCGCGGTAGGATTTTAATTTTAAATATTTGTCGGTTAGTTCTGTTTTCTTATCTGAAAAGAGAAATTCTTTTTCGTTTTCACTTTGTAAATTATAGTTTACGTCGCGCTTGAGGCCGGATTCCTATTCTTGCATCAACAATTATAGGAGGACTGTTATACCTGTCCTATAACTAAGTTCAACTCTTCTACAGATTCTGGATTAAAAACACGTGGGTTAAAAAAATTCTACTTTCTCTTTTCTAATCTGCCTTTATTTCTTAGGCCTATGTGCCAGTTACATATATATATATATATATATATATATATATATATATATATATATATATATATATATATATATATTGTTGATTCAGGAGGAAATATCAATACTTTAAGAACGTATTCGGACACCCAAAATAAACATAAAAGTTCCTATAAACATGGGTCCTATTCTCAACAGTTACAGAGATGTAGGGGTAAACAAAATTTGATAAGTATCAGCAATTCGCCTTGTACTTATGCTTGGATCATTTTCGACGGCGTTAAGGATAGCCTCTTCTAGTTCCCGATTTCCGTTCAGATACAATTCTCATACTTGGAAACATGTCAGATTCTCCAGCAGTAGCAAAAACTTGTTGAAAAACACTTCTATCTGGTACTCTCCGATTCGGAAATCGACTCAGATACTGGGCGACTACAAGATTTGAGCTCCCGTTGCAGAAGCCATAATCGCCATTGTATGCATATCAGCATATTCACGATGAGAGAATATCGCAGGCATAATGAAATGGAACTAATGTTTCTCAAAGAATTGTCAGAAAATACAAATGCTGAACAGTGACAAATCTTATTCTTATTAATACCTAATGGGGTTACTATTGCTAAGCAACAGTACAATGCAACAGAACATGCTTTTTGAAAACTACTACCCTACCTGTTATAAATAATTTAATAAAAATTGTAATTTGAATATTTTGTTTACCCCTGTATCTCTGTATCTCTTGAATAGACTCATTTCTGGAAATGACTACAAAAAATGCAAAAAACAATAGAACGCTCTAATTATTTCTTTTTTGATAATAAATACATTAGACATGGACACACAAACTTACAATAAATAAAACATTATTCAATACAAAAAGAAAAATTAAATGCAAGAACTTTGTTACATTCGGTGCTCAATATACGCTCGTTGTTACTGTTAATGTGTTAAGCGATCCTAAAAAAATGGATTCATTTTCATGCAAGCTCTACGCATTCAGCTTTTTCACTCATCCACATTACTAAGAAAAAGAAGTCATTGGACGCCAAATCAGTTGAACGTCCGGAAGAGTAGTATTTAAGAAATAGGCAACTTTTCTAGTTAAATGTGGTGAACCGGCACCGATTTGGAACCAGGGGTTGACAGTATTTAATAAATCACTCGCTGGAATAATATTTCTTTGTAGAAGCTTCAAGAATCTCACATACTTAGGTTTCAGTTAACGAAGAATGGACCGATAAGGTTATTCTCAACAATTTCCTGCCCAAACATTGACACGCGGATTGTATGGCGTGTGCGTTTCACGTAGATGTCCATTTCTCTGGGACCTATATTTAGAGGAATTTAAGATAATTCTGGGAATTATCTGTGTCATCCAGGGAAAAGGAAGCCACATCTTTGAATATTATTTTATTCAATATATTTTGATCTTCGTTTAATAAATTACACGGTGTTTCGAAAATTTTGGTTCTACTCTCTAAATCGTGTTCATACAGGACTTGGAGAGTTGCAAATTTAGAAGATTTGTACTTAAATTCTTTTAAAGTTCGCAATACAGAGTGTTTAGATTTCCCAAAATTGCTGCCAATTTCCCGTAAACTAGTAATTGGGTTGTCTTCAACTGCACATAGAATATGCAATGTCATGTCTTCTGACCAATATTGACAATTGAGACAAACAGATAATAACAATCGACAATTATCACTTTTATCCATGAATTACTCTAAGTTTTTTGTGGTTTGGTACAAGAACATTAACAACAAAATTTATTCTGTTGGCTTGAGAATATGATGAAACCGTATTAGATAAAACCCACCGCTCACGCCCTCCCGTTGGTATTTAACCAACAATTAATTAAATGAAATCTCTCCAATTAAGCAAAATTCTGCTACACAGTAAACTCTACTTTACTTATCGTTGTATATTTACATATGAGGATCACAATTGTAATGTAAACCCTGTATTATTGCATTGCTGTGGTGTATTTGGAAATGCATGTTATTAATTTGTACATAATAAACTACTTTGTCTTAACTCACTCACTCATCAATCAACGCCCAGGTCAGACCGTTAGGCCTAGGAACTTCAACAATACACGTTTTCCTCGAAATCATCCCGTAACCGGTAGAAACGGAAGGGATGAACAAGGAATCAAATTAAGTTTTCTGAATCAAATATACTGGGGGGAGTATCACGAGGATAGTTAACAAAAACACGGGAAAGGCAGTTATGAAATTAATCATCCTTCAAGGGTAAATTTAGTGCTTGAAAGTTCAAAATATGGTAAAATATCGTGTTGAGCATCAAACTAATCGAAAAAAAAAATTATGTAACTATTGGTAATAAACAGAAGTGGAAAAACATTATATAAATGACATTTCTACAGATCATGACACATACAATAAAACAGATAGTGTGCGTCAATACCGAACGTACTACTTCAGCTTTCGGTGTTGGCGTTCGGTGCTGGTAGCTTAGTAAGGGGTATATAATAGCGGAATTATAGTGATCACAAAAACAGAACGATAACTGTCGTTGCACTGTCAAAACCATTTCAATAACTTTTGCAAAAACTGATTTTTGAGAAAGGTACTGACTGACTGGATGACTTCAAATTTGGCGGGATTATCATTATGGAATAAAATGTATCCCACCAATTTATGAGGATGTTCCGTCATAATTCAACCATAATTTTTTTGATTTTTTTGAATTTATTCCCAAATAACAAGAATAATTTGCCCAGGACGAGTATTTTCGGACAATAGGTTATGCCATAAATTTTGGGGACACATACCATGTAAATTCATTTTCTCTTTCTCTCTCGTTAATATTGCTCGAAAATTTAACCAATTTCAATCGGCGATGAAAACGGTGTCACCATGTGCCGGGCATATCATGTTTTTATTCTTTATCAGAATTTGAAATATTCTATATAAAGCATATGGTATATGGAGATCCAATCTATAGCGTAAGGGTTGATTGTTCATTAAGCGATCTGTAAGCCCTGGCCGCAATGCATTAATTAATGCTGCAAGTATACGATTTTTCATTATTTCAAATACGGGCGTGCTATGTGAATGTCATAAATTCTTTCAATTAATAAATTTTCTACATTAACTTACTTAATTTGTCGGTTAATTACAACCAATGCATCGCTAAAGTATTGATTATTACGTGTCTTTAGGAATGTTTACGGTAGCAGACCAAAATTTGGTTTCGAGAATAAGAATATAAAGTTAAATGATGATTCTATCCAGAAATTAGACGAGTATAATTTGTAGTGAAATGCTGTTGAAATAATAATAATAACAAGAACACAACAATGCAAACTGTAAAACGTAATAAAATAAGGCAATTAAAAGGATAAGATGTAAATATGGCACATTTTATTAATAATTGTTTTTCCCAACACATACTACAATTTTCATTAACATTAATTTTGTTAAGATATAAAATGTAGAATTTTATGGATATAGATATTCGCTGGTTGCAAAAAAGGAATCCAAAGATTAAACGACAAATTATACTAAGCAAGGTTTGCATATGAATAAGTTGAGCAACAAATTTAATCTTATAATTGTTAATACTGCTGTTAAAGTTGACAAGGTTACCAATTCTAATGATATATCTAGTGCAAAAAAAAATTTATAAATGAATACGGAGAGAGATCACATCATACCGTTGCTTCTAAGAAAGATCTTCCTATACATTTCAATATATTTAGTTTAAATATATCTTCGTTGCAAAATTAATACATTGGAAGCATTTTTAATTGAACAAAGGTACGATGTCGTCTGTCTCTGTGCACATTGGTTGAAAGATTTTGAAGTAGATAATACGCGCATTGAAAATTATAAATGTGCAAACAGCTTCTCCAGGAAAAGTCGTTCACATGGTGGAACGTTAATCTACATTAAGCCTCAGTACGATTTTACTGTTTTAAATAAAATTACTGAATTGTCGTTGGAATCTCATAATGAACTATCGTGTATTTTTATTTCCTCTCTTAAATTGGTAGTAATGTCAGTGTACAGATCTCCTTCCGAAAACTTTGAATTGTTTACTAAGATCCTCGAATCTGCTATAAATGGTTGTAACAAATACACATATCTATGTATCTATGGTGATTTCAATATAAATTTCATTGGAAAAGGTAGCAAAGCTACAGAGTTGCAGGATTTATTAGCCACATACAATCTGCACTTAAATACGCACGTAGCAACAAGAAAGAACAATTGCCTAGACAATTGTTTTACCAACTTTACTCTTTTTTCTGACCACTTAGGGATTGATTTAAACATAATTTTTAATAGCGCAGGTTTTGGACACGAGTTAACGAAAACTTTTCGCCCAATAACATTACAAGGCAAAAACATATTTTTTAACATTGTAGAACATTGTAGTTGGTCTTCTGTAACTGACACCTCAAAAGATATAAACTCTAAATTTGATATATTAGTATAAACTTTTAAGGTCCGCACACAATATAGCGTTTCCAGAAAAAAAGTTGTGCTTGAAAAATTATGGCAGTGCACATTTGTTTAATTGCGAATTAAAAAGAACATTTTTAAAGGAAGTATACGAACGTTCTAATTCTATAGAAATTCTGACGATACTGCACTGTCATGAACAAAACTACAGACTTGCATTTAAGAAAGCCAAAATTAACGCTCAGGATAAATTTATATTAAAGCACAAAAACTCTGCAAAAGCTATCTGGAAAATAGCAAAAAATCAAAATCAAAATGCTAAAAACTCAAAACTTTCTATTATTGATGCGGAAACGTTCAATAAAGATTTTATTAAAGGACCTCTCAGTTTAATAAATAATTCTGACGGTGCATCCTTAGATCCACCTGTATACCTACAAGTGACAAATAACAATGAAGTACATTTGTTCAATATTTGCACTCCAATATCGCAAACGGAAGTTAGAAATGCAATTTGTTCTCTCAAAAACGCCACGACCATGGACGCTTATGATTTAAATCTAGTATTAGTTAAATCGGTAATCAATTTAATTATTTATCCATTAACATTCCTATTAAATCAATCACTTCAGTGCCGTATATTTCCGCAAGCCTTGAAAATTGCTTGTGTTGTGCCACTTTACAAAAAAAGGCAATGTTGGCATATCATCTAACTACAGACCAATTTCTATTTTACCTGTCTTCTGGAAAATTTTTGAAATTATGTTAAAAAAACCGAATACAAGATTTCTTGGATTTAATCAAGACAGTCTAGAACTTTTAGTCTCATATCTCTCTAAGCGAAAGCAATTTGTAAGGTATAATAACGTAGAATCGTCAAGCTTGCAGGTTATGCCTGGAGTTCCTCAAGGCTCTATTATAGGACCTTTACTTTTCGTCATTTATATTAATGATCTATATTTAGCAGACCTAAATAGTTATTTTACTTTGTACGCAGACGATACTACAGTGACCAATCTCACCGAACAAGGGACGGACGATACCCTTCCGTTAATTAAATATTTAATAATTAATTATTAATAAAAGAGGATAAAACTCATTTCGTTCACATCTCATCAAACAATGCGACTCAGAAAGAAAAGTGTGTTAATTTTTTGGGGGTTCAGATTGACGATAGACTAACGTGGAGTCAACGTGAATTAAAAGTATGCTTGTCTAACTCGGTGTCCGTCAAAGTTTTAAAATGTGTTTATTTAGGTAATGGTCATTCTACTTTAAGCTAGGCAATTGTTGTTTGGGTTCACTCAAGTGCTTTCGAAAGAGTATTTGCAATGCAAAGACGTTGTGTTCGATGCATAGTAAATGCGAATTATAAAGCGGATTGTAGAAACATTTTCAAGCAACTTAGTACACTTACAGCTCCATGTCAATATATATTAGACAGTTTAATCTTTGTGCATACAAATAAATCAAAATACACTACTCACCAGAGCATTCACAATTACGATACGCGACACAATAAAATTTTTTGTATACAAAGGCATAGGCTGAAAAAATATCAAATGGCCGAAAACTACTGGGGCTTGACTTTTTATAACGTTCTCCTTACACGCGTACGTGAATTATCAACTAACAAATTTAAAAATGTTCTAAAATCTTATCTGTGTGACAATCCATTTTATACTTTTGAAGAATACTTAAAATGCGACTTCAAACTCTTGTGGTACCAGCATTAGTAAATTTGACAAATAAAATATGTTTTATTACTTTGTAAGTAATTTTAATCTTAAATGAACTCGTTATTTAATATATTCATAGAGTGGTGTTTGTGTAGTTTTGTTAATTATGTTACTGACTTTATATCTATATTGTTTGAACATTTTGTCTTATTTTATGTTACTAGTACAGTATGTTTGTATGTTATTGACGAGTGTAAACATCTTCTGTATGATGTATGAACACAGAATAAATTATTTTTATTATTATTATTATTATTATTATTATTATTATTATTATAATTATTATTATTTTTTCTTCAACCGAATTTATGAATATTATAAATACTTATATTATTATTATAGTTGTGTACTGGCACAAATAGGTAATGCACCTTGAAATTCGGAACTAAATTAGCATGGGCTACTATGTTTTAAAACTGATATCGACAGTTTTTTTATGTCGAATTTAAAAATACAATTTGTTTTGTGGTCGTATTTCTTCCAATAAAATGTAGTAATTTCCTTAGTTACTAGCCTATCAGAGCGATATTTTTATCACCTTATTGTGGTCGGTTGCTATCAAATTTAAATCGTCATAATTGACAAATTATTTTATAACATTATGTTTTGAAGTTTGATTCATTATATTCTCATGCTCAATATTACTCATGGTATGATTAATAAATGAAGATTCGTAAAACCGCTCGCTCAATGAATCTGCAACTCAATTTCACTCGTATCATCGATAATAATCATACCACTTTTGATATCGTTTAGGATAACCCGACGCAGCGATCGCAAAATGTAATTTTTCCTCAGTTGCATGCACAGCGGAGGCAAAATAGATTCCTATCCGCTCAATTACTTCTATCAGTGTAATACATGGCACTTGGCGCTGAATTTTCAATAATTTTGTATACAAATAAATGTAGGCACATAACCTCAATCTTTTGTACCGAATTCAACGAATTATGTTTAATTGACTTTGCTTGTATATTCATATTTATTTAATGGTTGCACACAAAATTTTGAGTCCGTCACAAACGCAAAATATCTGAGTATTTTACGTCCTTGGCATACAAATTACTAATAATTTATAAATTCACTTTCACAAAACACTAAAGTACAACAATTTTAAAAGTTCGTACTTAAGAAATTGCATTATAATTATAATTCAGAAGTATTCTAAACTGAAAGATAAAAATAATAAAAAAAAAACAAAAGAAATATAACATAAAAAATGTAAATTTATGAAAAAGTTTTTTAGCCATATTTTGTGAATTAATTAGAGCCTTTTGAAGATAAAGGTAATTAGTTCTACGATAAGTGTTAAGCATAACTCAATATTGCAAAAAAAAATTTGTTTCAATTGACTTAAAAAATATACAGTATCAAATCATATTAAATTATAACCATTTATTATTTTGGGGTAATTTCCATCAAAACTTTTCCATGTTTTTTGTTTATAGATTACTTATCGAAAATATGTATTAGGTTTTTATTTAATAAACCATTGTTTCCGTGTATTGTTTTTGTTTATGTTTTTGTGTAAACGTCCGTTTTCTTACCTTAATGCATATAATTTTATTTATAGGACCGCCATTCAAGCTATAGCATCCTACTTGGACGCTTTCCAAAAAATTGCAGACTCTGCCACCAATGCCAGAGGTGAGTGCATTTATTATAAAATAATCTATTCACTTGTCATGTAGTTCATAGTGCACATTTCATTATATGCTTTAGTATAATTGTTATTGGTGAAATCTTGGCGATGTTTACAATTGACACTATTAATTAATCTAACATAAAAAGTTAAGTGCGTAAAGTAAAAGTGAAAGATTAATTAATCATTGCTTCATGCTTTTCTTCACTTAACTTATTATTAAACTTGAATGATTATTTATCGCAAACTTTTTCTATTAAAACTTTTTAATTGTTAAAAAAAGTAGGTCTTTAAATCAACCATTTGAAAATTCTATTACGTGATTAACTATTTTGCGTGATTTAGCGCACTGATTGTAAATGAACGTTGTATTTGTTATCAATTAATCATTAAACGAATGTTAAATATTTCTCCTTTTGATATATACGATTACGCGAGAAATCATCAATTTGTTAATCATTTATTTATAATGTGAGATGTCTTATTCAATTTGACTTATAACAGATTAAATTGAAAATAAATGTCGCAATGACAACTCTGTATATTTGTTCAATTAAAGTACCCTTCAACTTATTAACTAATTATCTACTAATAAATTTGTTTGTGCAGTATATTATTATCATTACTTTTCAGATTACTTAATTAAATAACCGTTATTGGTATTGGCAAATGTTATAAATAATATGGGATAGCATTGAGAGTTTTCAGGGGATTAATTTTTATTTTGTAGAGCATTTTCAACAACTTTTAAAATATCAAACGTTATTGTTGTTTATCCTGATGTAATGAATACTACTGTACCTACAATCAAAGTATGAATAAAAGAAAGCTTTGTTTTATTTTTCAGTTTTATATATATATTGTTCATTGAAAATCTTTATTTGTCGTATTAATTCAAATAATTTTTACCTTGCAACCCACATATACATACGAGGGTAAGGTGAAAAATTCCCGGCCTGACAATGAAAGACTGCGACTTTCAGTTAAAAATGATTTTATTTTTCTACTTAATCTACCTTGACTTCAACAGACTTGGTCCAGCGTTTCTTCAACATCAGTATTCTTTCCCGGAAGTGAGAGTCCGGAAGGTTGTGAAAGTATTCACCTACGGCCCTCATTCGATGCGGAGCGCTTCCCAAAAACAAATTTCTTCGAGTTTGGGAATAGATGGAAGTCCAAATCAGGAGAATAGGGGAGGTGGCCGAGCAAATCGTACCTCAAATTCCGCAGTTTTCCCATCACCACCGCACCTTTGTATGCAGGTGCGTTGTCCTGGTGAAAGATGATTTTTTTCTTCTTCAAGCCAGGTCTCTTCTGGCGAATTTTGGCATCCAGCTGGTCAAGAAGGTTGGAGTAATATTCGCCTGTAATTGTTCTGTCTTTTGCAAGGTAATCAATTAACAGGATCCCTTTCGCATCCCAATACTTCATTCTTACTTAGAATAGCTGCCACAAAAGGCTGGAAATTGCACTTTCTTAGGCGGAGATTATAAACCCATGCTAAATGGGTACTATGAAAATAATGAAACATACTATTATGTTTTCTACTTGATTGCATCATAACATAACTATTTAATTTAAGGCATTTCTAAGTTACTGGAAAGTAGCTAGAATCCGCTTGAAGCAGTTTTCAACATGACCATTAAATTTTTAGTTACGCTATGAATTGTTTTGTTGTTCATCGATATTAAACTTTTAATACAATCTGCGATTGGAAACTATTTACGAGGTTACATTTTCAATTAACGTTAAAGTTTCGAATTAAATGCTCAATTACAAGGAACGACTGCACATAATGGGAATTCGGTTGTAGTTAGTATTAATACATTAATTAATGCTCCTGAAACATTTATTAGGTATTATGGATGTTGACAATAATCACAAAACATAAACAAAACAAAACATAATTGAAACAAAGCTTATTCCATATAAAAAGTCATTATTGTGCATTCACAAAGGTTACAGAATTAATATCAGTTTAGACCCTTTTATTGCATATTCGAAATTGGATTTATGTTATTTGATTTTTATTACTCGTTAGATACTAAAGAGGGTTTATGAGATACGAGGGCGACAGCAAAAATTTTAATGATTAAAAATCATAATTCGTTAGTATTTTACCAAGTGAGCATTTATCTTGTTTTTTATGATCATTCAAGAACCTTTTATCGAGAAATTTCGATCGTAGTGGCGCTTTATAACATCATATATCGAATTTGAATTTCATTTAGAAGTGTGAATTTTGAAGCAATTTTTCAGATTCTTGACGTCTTATTACAAATGATCACCGCTTTCGGCGAGTTCGGTTGGGAACGCACTTATTTTAATAAGTCTACACGAGGATTGGTGCGATTTTAGCGCGTATCGAATTGGAAAAGTTCGGAACAGATACAAAGTCTTGGTCGTTTTTGCTATTATGAATGTAGTATACTTTACCATATTAAATAAATTACTAATATACAGGGTGGATACTCTTAAGTGGAATCAATTCTGTAACTTAAAGGGGTGAAGTCCGGAAGAAAAATCATGATAGGCATTGTTTATAATTGTTTCCAGCTCTCAATCTGGGGGTTGCAGTTTCTCCCATATATCCACCTCCGGAGGTGAAGCCATCCCTAACTTTTTTTTTCAAATGTAAGGGTAGGTCAAGTGATACACCGTGTGAAAGCTTGTATTTAAAGGAATACAACACAGTATTTTATTTTCTCAGGCATTTGAAAAATAAAGTGAAAAAACCTAAATGAACAACTTTCTCTGGCTCAGTGGTATTTAATTTCGAAAATGATTGAAATGTCGGTAGGTAAAAATGTACCGTAATGATAATATGCATTTATTATCGCAAAAAGCCTGATCTTATCGTTGAAGGAAAAATCTTTGTCTTCTGTGTTTCTTACACTCACTAAATGCTTTTTTAATTTTTAAGTTGATGAAAAACGCTCTTAATCTTCTGTTTTAGTCTCGATTTAAGTTACCTGCTTAATTTGTTAGCGTCCATATTAGTAAATTACAATATTGTCTGTTCCTTGTATTTTTCTTTGCTCGTTTATTTAAGTAAATAATTCCTCTGGTGTAGCTTTCACATCTTCACATTGTAGTAAATTATTTAGCATTGCTTATTTAAAGGAAGCCCTTCGCATTGAGATATTAATGACGATCGGATTGGTGACCGAGTCGCACTCAAGCTGAGCTAGCTGAATTATTTCAAGCAAATCATCCCGATTTATCGCGGCTTTCTCAAGGCACAATTAACAAAATAGAAAGGCGCTATAGAGAATTGGGTCATGTCAGAATCTGCCAAGACAAAGAAGCGAGGCAGTTGACGAAAATACAAAGCTGAACGTTTTGTTGGCCATTCAAGAAAACCCCATCATTTCGACACCGAAATTAGCACGCGATAATGAGGCTAGTCATAGAACTGTTTTAAAGGTTTTAAAAATTGCAAAGATGCACCCTTACAAGGCGCAAATGCTACAAGAATTTACTGATGAAGATCCATACCGACGAATTGAGGTGTGTGAACGAATGATGGACTTCATTGACCATGGTCACATAATGTTGGAATGGATTCTCTTTTCGGGTGAATGTACTATGGTGAAGTGAATAATCACAATTGTCGTTATTGCTCTGACCACAATCCCCATTGTATACGGGGAAACTCTCACGCAACATCCACAAAAATTAAACGTATGGGCTGGAATGATTGGAGATCGAGTGGTAGGGCCATTTTTTTTCAGTGGTGGGCAGTTATATCTTCCTACGCTCACGGATAACCTGCTCCCAAAAGTAAGGGGTCTATTTCCAAATAACAATCCAAATGACTTTGATGAGGGAATTTAGTTTCAACAAGATGGTGCTCTACCGCACTATGCATTGCTAGTACGGAGTTATTTAAAACAATTTTTTTCCAAATAAAGGGATTGGTCGAAGAGGTGCACTTGAATAGCCACCACAATCCCTGCATCTTAATTCCCTTGACTTTTTTTATGGGGATATTTGAAGAGTAAGATTTATGCTACATTACCGACCGACCTTCAGGATCTGAGGGACAGAATTACTGCAGAAATCAGAAATATTCCACAAGACATGTTTCAAAACGTGAGAGATGGTTTTTATCACCGATTGGGCCTTTGTCAAGAAACAAATGGACACTATTTTGAACATCTTTAAAGTTAAGGGTGTACCCCATAAGAAAAGATCTTTTTGCAGGGAAGTCGTTCAATCGTAGTTTAGTTTAAGAAAGTTCTCAAATTAAACTTCCTTTGCTAAAAGAGTTCGTTTATTTGTTTATTATTTTTGATTTTGATTTGTTTGTTCAACAAAATAATGTTTAAAATTTTGAAAAAATAAATACTGCGTTGTATTCCTCTCAATACAAGCTTTCTCACACAGTGTATCACTTGACCTACCCTTACATTTGAAAAAAAAAGTTAGGGGTGGCTTCACCCCAGGGGGTATATGTGTGGAGAAACTGTAACCCCCAGATTGAGGGCTGGAAAGAATTATAAAGAAAGCCTTCATGATTTTTCTCCCGGACTTCACCTCTTTGAGTTACAGAATTTATTCCACTTAAGAGTATCCACCCTGTATGTGTTTGTTCAACAAATGTTTGTAATGTGTTTAACGGAATACGTTTTAAACATTTTATTTTGGGTATTAGTCATTTGATCGGTGTCAAAAAAAAAAATGTTAATCACAGTCGACGAAATGGTCACCGCTTAAAATGAGCCAATAGATATTAATATTTCCTTTGGATTTTTGTATGTATATTATCTTGGACATATTTATTGTCGAATATTGGCCCGAATTCTATTTTCCTATATTTGCAAGGACCTTTTTTTGCTGTACACTTTTGTGCTCTTTTTAAGTACACGTTAAAATGAAGTAGGCACATACAAAAATTATCATACAAAACTAATGTATGAGTATTACCATAAGTGAACGAATACGATAAATGTCACTGAAAAATTCTTTTGTCGGTTTAGTTTTTTATAAATATATTTAACTTAACAACATAAACTATTTTCATTATACTCAATACATGCGTTACGCATAAATCATACCTGTCATAGCTGTTACTTAATTAATTGATCGTTTACGCGTTCAACCACGATTACTATAAGGTCCAATCGTGAAGCTCCTGGAAAGAATAATAAATTAAGCTTTTCGAATTGCACGAATACAATCCCTGATCGATAGCAAATAAATCTTTGTAACTATAGCGACAGGAGTAATTTTATTTTTAAACTATCGTAAAAGGTTAGATCAAAAACAAACTGAACGCCACTCAAACGTAAACTTTCGGCTACTTTTAGAGTCGGTCGTTATTTTCTTAAACCATCTGCGTGTTATCCGTTACACAATTTATTTTATAGTTTTTTAACTTTTTCACCGCAGAAACAAATATTTCAAAAATTTATTATTTTTTGTACACTTACATGTGCGAACTGTATGTACAACGTTAAGTTATAAAACGATGGAGATATGAAAATATTTTCACGTTTTAGTATAAAGAGACTGTATAACAATATCATAGTTTTGATTTAGAGAAAGACTTATCCAGTTATCTTCAACGAGAAGTGAATTGCAAGCAACAATTTTGACCTTTTTCTTGACAGTTTTATTATTTTTATGTATTCTCGTGGCAACTAGTTTATGTTTCCGCATTGCTCTCGAGTTTAACTTATAACAACAGGTCTTTTAATTGTTAGGTTATAAACTATTAGATACAAAATTTGAGTTTAAGAGTTAATGCAATTTTCAAATGAAGTGAATGAAGTTTGGTAAAGTTTATTCTTCTGTAGAAAAACTATTTTAGAAATTAGCAATCCTAAAACAATGAGTGGTTTTATAAGTGAAGCCTTTAAATTGTCGCTGAAAAATACTTGATATAAAAAAAGTCACCTATTTGTGGAGGGTTTGACGCTAATGAACATCTCAAAGTGTTAAGTACACTTGTTCAGTTATTTTAATGTGAAATATTCATGTCGTACGAAATAGTTGTAAGAATAAGTCATTTCAAGGTAAACATAAATTAGGTAAATTTGGTAACGTGTTTACTTAAAAAATATCACACTAAATAATGTTAAATTAACTTTGATGAGATAAATCCATAGCTCAAAAATTGAGAAAGTATATAAGAAGTGGAAGAAAAACTCAAAACCAAAAATTCCCAATTTTTTTTTATTATATGTGTAGTTAAAAAAATAGTCCTATATATATATATATATATATATATATATATATATATATATATATATATATATATATATATATATAGTTTCGGTCTATTAAATAATTAGACCATCATCTGGGGATGAACAGAATTTAACAAACAATCAACTTGACATTAAAATGTACAAACTTTGATAAATATTTATTGAACTTAAATTTGTCATAAAATAAGTCTTCATAAATGAAAAGAAAACAGAGAATTGGTTGATTGGCAATCGTGTTACACGCTTACACTCAGTGGAAAGGACCACTGGATTTTTAAAAAATGTATCCTTAGAACGAGTTAATGCAAGTAGCTAATTAGTTTCTTTTGGTTAAAACTGTTTTATATCGCACGTTGCGATTTGCATTAAAACTTGGAAAAAATTGATGATTGTGGCTCATGTTTAACCCTTGTTATCCCGAATTTATTTATATGACGGCTAAGAGTGTCAGTATAGTATTTATTTTTTTGTATATATACTGGGTGTTCATCAGGAACCGTTACATGTATGTATATATTATCCAATGAGTGATTATGACAATGTAAATTTACTGTTTTTTATTAAATGAGTAAAATGAACTTGTTTGACGTTGTCATGGTGATATATAAACAAAATGCAAACAAAAACAATCGTTTCACTACCTGCTGTCAGATAACTGCAGAACATAGTAGTGCAACATCAAATTAGTTAGATTATTACTAATTTTATCAGTTCAATTTTTGGTAAAATCGTCATTATGAATGTTCAACAGCGTGCGTCCTTACATGTGACGTATGAAGAAACCGTGCGATTTATTACAATGTTGGAAGATGGCCGTGGCAAGAGGTATGTAGCTAGACTCGGTGGAGTACAGCCATCAACCGTAAGTAGAGCAGCAGTGCGATTTAGGGAAACTGGGGACTGTAGAAGAAGACTTGGGCAAGGTCGCAAAAGAGCTACCACCCGACGAAATGACCGTTTTCTGCGCATAACTGATTTGCGTATCCGTCAGTTCACGGCAAAATATCTCAAGAATGAGCTTTTAATGACTAGAAATGTACAACTTTTTGTACAAACTATCCGCAACCGTCTTGGAGAAGATGAGATAACAGCTCATGTTCCTACTCAAGCTCCACATCTCACCAAAGAGCACCGGGTAGCCCGACTACAGTTCGCACGTGAACATGCCACTTGGAACATAGACAAATGGAGCAATGCCATCTTTTCTGATAAGTCGAGATTTAATTTATGGGCTTCTGTTAGACGTGTGCTGGTATACAGACGACCGGGCGAACTTTATTCTTCCTGTAATTTCCGTCCACGTGTCCCTTTCGGTGGAGAATCTGTGATGGTATGGGGAGGCATCTCTTTACAGGGTCATACAGCATTAGTACCATTACTCGGAGCTCGGCTGACAGCAGCTCGATATGTTACAGACATTTTAGAAGAACATGTGGTACCTTACGCGCCCTTTGTTGGAGAAAATTGCATTTTTATGCACGATAAGGCAAGAATTGTGCAGCAATACTTACAAGAAGTTCAATTGCTAGCCCTAGATTGGCTTGCACGAAGCCCAGACGCGAACCCTATAAAGCATGTCTGGTACCACCTAGGACAAGCTTTAAAGCGGCACCAGCGATCATTCCGTAACCTGGAAGAACTCGAGGCTTCACATTTAGAGGAATGGGAAAATCTTGCCCAAGAATATGTTGCAGACCTCATACGCGGCATGCCGAGGAGGATAGAATAAATTTTTTTTTGTAATTTTTTGTTATTTTCCATGTTATATGGGTTGGATAGTGCCACTTTTTTTTAATGTTTTCGCAGACCCAGACCTAACATGTATAAGTACCATAGTTTTTGTGTTCAACATTGATATTTTCGGGAAATAAATAGGTGTTGATATAATTGTTGTTGCGGAGTGTATTTCAAAAAAACTTAATTCCTGTTAATCGGAATACACATAAAAACTAAGTCGCGAATCAAAATAAAAAGAAAAAAATGTTCGATAAATTAAGATTAATTCATATTATTAAAGGACCAATTACAATCAACGAACAGTCCCAAGTCACATTTTCTACACATTTTTCTCACATGGGAACTGCAGCCTTCGTTCGTACAACGTCTTCACTTGTTGTTTAGGATATACACTAGAATATGATCTAGCCCATCATATCTATATCTAAGTTTATCATTTATTCTGCTTGATGTGGTACTTGAGAAACTTGCCTTTGGTCGCGCTGCTGCTTTAGAATGAGTACCATATCTAGACACATATGTTGTAACCACATCTATTAAAAAGAGAATTTTTTTTTCCACTTTCTTGTATAGATACAATACATTAGCCAAAGAAACATCAAGCATTCATGTAAAAAGTGACCACCACCACGGCTTAGGCCTTGTTTATGCACAGCGGCGAGCCGCAACGGCCTGCCGGTGCGGCGCGCTGCAATAAATTTTAAGCTCGACGGCGAACCGTACCGTCTTGCTGGTTGATCGAGTGGGGGAATTGTTGTTGTCAACGTGTAATCTCCAGGAATGCTATCAGTGTGTGCTAGTCTCTCACAATGGATCCGTGTTTGCTCATTTATTGCTATTTGAAATTGATTAAAAAACAAAGGCGTAAAAGTGCGTTCGATTAACCGTGCTAGAACGGTAGATGGAGCTTTAAAAAACCTGTACGGACTTCTACGCAAAGAGAAGCAAGGGGTTGGTAGCACTGCCGCCGGAGGACAGCGTCCCGCACTATCATAAACAGCTCCATATGTCACAATGTAAAACTAGCTACGATGGACGGCAGGCCGCGATTATATAAGTACAACCGCATGTTTTAGACCCGCAACGGTGAACCGTCGCTTAATGCATAAACGCTCTCACTTAATTCAATGTACTTAAACTACGCCGCACCGGCAGACCATTGCGACTCGCCGCAGTGCATAAACAGGGCTTTAGATCTAATTCCTATTCTGTGTCTGGATATATTTTGGTCCATTAGGTCCGTCCAACCCATCGAACTGCTACATTTTCCTACTGCACATTGACGAGGTACTTGTACTATAGTTTTATCTTTTTGGGAATACCATTTTACGTTAGTAAGCGGTCTTATCCCAAAACATGTTAACATGGTGGTTACTATATTGTTATCTATTACGACTTATAGCTGTCTGGTAATCCCCTAGTTTACTTTCCCTTTTATATGTCAACTTCTGGGTGAAAGATATATCTTTAGGAATTCGATTTTCCCTTACGGTTTCGGTGCAGTAAATTTAAACTGGTAAGTAAATTATCAGTGTATAGTTTGTATGGATAATTTCGCTTATCCTCAGGAAGTTCTCGAATCATTTGTATCAAAGAAACAGTACACTTTCCATATAGAACTTCATCATTATGGATATTTTTCGGATTCTTACCTTGATAAAGGTCAAAATTAATAAGATAGCACCACATTTTAAAACCGAAGCGGATTGGCTTACCACGTATAAATTGTTTACATGTATGTCGTCAAAAATACCTAACCATCGATTGGTTGTAGTCCAAATCTACTTCAGGTACAAAATATTGTACAAACTTTGTGTGTAAGTGGTTCATGAGAGGACGAATCTTCCATTGTTTATCATTTTGATCGATCTCATTATTGTCAACTAAATGTATAAATTTTATAATTTGTTCGATGCAATTTTTAACCAGAGAGTTTTCCCAAATCTCCTTGAGAGTACCAATAATATCTTTTACCGGGTGTAATGATCTTGAGTGCATATGGCTGTACCATATGCACTCAAGGTCATTATACCCATAAACCATTTTATTTCTTCTTTACTTATATTAGGTTCAGCACACTTTTGTAGCAAGACATATTTTTGTGTTTGATTTTATATAAAAGTTCATCATCCCAAAATAGTTTGAAGATCTTTGTGGGACTTTGCATTCTAAAAACTTTGCAATCAACATAACCTAAATTGTTAAACGCATAGATGTCTTACTGTACAAGAAACACTTTTGTAACAACCTTTTGCAAATATTCTGAACAACATATTACTTATACAAATCTAACGTCCATATTTTCAGAACACGCGTGTTGCCGTTTTACAAAATAACTACTAGTTTCGACTAAATCGCTCACAATGACTTTTCTTTGAAAGAAACACGTGCAAATATAATGACAAGTGACATCCGTTGACAACTAGTTTAACAACATCATAATTGGATAATGAAAAGTACTAAAAAAAAAGTTACTTTTATTTTACACTAGGATAATAAGGGTTAAAGAATTTTTTATGCCTATTTCCTTCGCGCAAATGCAAGCAATAATTGGTCAAAGTTCTATCGCAATCGGGTGAGCGATACCGCAGCGCATAAAATACGAACAAACAAAAATTCATTTTTATACCGGGTCCGCCAACGCTCTGGCATTCCTTTTAGCATCTTTATTATTTGTTGTAAAGAAAAAGTATAAAAACGATCTTTACCTTATTTTTCAAGCTCTATAACCTAAAAATATTTTCATGTATACATGTTGTCCACTTTTGCTGCACAGCACTCTACTCTCTTATTTTAAATGGAACACCCTGTATATTATTACATTTTTGAATTTCCTGTTGAAATTGAGAGGCACTTTGTTAAGCATACACGTCATCTACAGTCCACCGTTTTGGCGTTATCTCACATATTTTGCCAAAAAATGACATTTGCAGCATACTCAAAAATGAGTAATATCTCGCAAAGTAAAACAGTTAGGAACGTGCAGTTTTCACCATTCGATAGAGCATGAAAAAGTCAACAAAGAATAATTTTTGAAATACAGATTTTTTACAGGTAAATTTTTAATTTTCGAAAAATTGAATCATGGATAACTTGATGTTTTTAAATAGAAAGGTTTGTTACATAGACAGGCCCGGATTTTTTTTCTCTTTCGATTTTGTTAATACACATATGGGTCTATCTTTAGCCGTTTTTACAGAATTGGCGATTTTTTATTTTCGTTTTTACTATATCCCAGTAGCTATGTAACAGAAAAACAAGGAAAATGCCGCAAAATAATAATTTATTTTAATTTTATCTTAATCATATTCCATTTAACAAACTAAAGCTCTTAGCAAAAAATAAAAATAAACAATAACAAACATTTTAATTCAAGAGGTGCTCAAAATTCTGTCCATTTAATTCTAAACACTTTCCAAGCCTTTGCTGCAGTGATTGACCCACATTGAATAGCATTTCTGAAGTTACGTTAGCAAATGCGGTTCTTATTTTGTTTTTCATTACTTCTTGTTCGTCTTCATATACGAAATTTTTGACAAACCCCCACAAAAAAGGGTCCATCATGATTAAGTCCGGCGATCTTGCAAGCCATGACACGGGACTTTCTCGATCGATCCAGCGATGGGGAAATAGAAGATTTAAAAAATTTTGCACATTCCTAGCATAGTGGCAAGGCGCACCATCATGCTAATACCACATGATATGTTTTATGTTGTCAGGAACATTTTCGAGTAATGCAGGTAACACATTATTTAGAAATCCTAAATGTCGGTTACCATTCAAATGATCAAAAAAATAAGGACCTCTCCACACATTTGCCGTCCATCTGTGCTGATAGATCCAAATATCGCACAGTATGTGGATTTATATTATCATAATAATGAAAATTCCCACGGTTTACTCGGCCGTTGCTGTGGAAGATAGCTTCATCAGTAAATAAAATAATGGACGTAAAACGTGGGGCCTCATTTAACTTATTTAACATCCATTGACAAAAAGCTCTTCATGCATTAAAATCATCCACAGTTAATTGTTGGTGTAATGATATGGGTGATATTTATTATGTTTTAGTACCCGTCTTACCGAAGTAGTACTGATAGTACCAATGGCATTAGATATTTGGCTTTTGCTGACGTATGTATCCGATTTTTGACAACGCTCTGCATTACCATAAATTCAGTTTCTTCTGTTCTAACTGTTCTTCTTTGAACATTTGCTTTGTAGTGTACCCTTCCCGTTTGTTCAAATCGAGCTAATAATTTGTGTAACGCACGGGTACCTGGAGGACGTCGATCAGGATATTTTTATTGTACACACGAACAGCAAAAAGAAAATTTCTTTGACTCTCGCCCAAAACAAACACCATGTCCACTAATTCGTTTTGAGTAACATTCATGTTGGTTAAGAGCTAATTGCAACCAATAAGTCAGTTTCTGCTATTTCTTGTGGCTGTTAAATTTATTATTGGCGTTTACAACACAAAAATGTCAAGACTGTAAAATAAAATGAACATTTTGAGAAACCTATTGAACTAAAATACTTTTAATTGCTTCCTTTTGATTTTTTTTTCTTTTGGCATTAGTTTGTTAAATGGAATATGATTAGCATAAAATTAAAATAAATTATTATTTTGCGTCCTTTTCCTTGTTTTTCTGTTCCATGGCTACTGCGATATAGTAAAAAAGAAAATAAAAAATAGAAAATCTACAATTCTGTAAAAACGGCTAAAGATAAACCCATACGTGTATTAACAAAATCTAAAGAAAAAAAAAATCCGCGTCTGTCTATGTAAAAAATATATCTATTTAAAAAAAAACCAGTTATCCATGATTCAATTTTTCGAAAATCAAAAATTTATCCGCAAAAAATCTGTATTTCAAAAAATATCCTTTTCACAAGTTTTTATTAGCTTTTTCATATTCTATCGAGTGGTGAAAACCGCATATCCCTACCTATTTTACTTTGCGAGATATTAGTCATTTTTGAGTATGCCGCAAACGTCATTTTTGTTCAAAAAACGTGAGATAACGTCGAAACGGTGGACTGTAGGTGACATATGCTTAACAGAGTGCCCCTCAATTTCAACAGGAAATTCAAAAATGTAATAATATGTTCCATTTAAAATAAGAGTAGAGTGCTGTACAGCAAAATTGGAACACCCTGTATACATGAAAATATTTTTAGGTTATAGAGCTTGAAAAATAAGGTAAAGTTCGTTTTTATACTTTTTCTTTACAACAAATACTAAAGATGCTAAAAAGGAATGCTAGAGCGATGGCGGACTCGGTATATTCAGTGTTATGTTATATCCCCCAAAAAAGTCAAGAAGCTGGTTTTATTTACGTAAATGTGTATTTACCTAATTCCACGTGTTATGATGTATTGTTCACATTAAACCAGCGGAAAAATTCTGGATTTTTGTAAATCGTTCTAAAGTTACACAAAAATATTAGAAAAAAATTAGCCTCATAATTATTATTACACCTAACATACTCATTGGACAAGGTTATCACGTGATGTCATGAACGGAAGTTCATACAGTGCTAAAACAATCACAATTCCATTTAGACACACTGTAAGTTTATTAAATTAATTTGATTATGTATCAGTTAATCAAACAGCGCAAATATTTTTTTTACCAATTGTTGCAGTTCTGTAACGACTGTAACTCGTCCATTAGACAAAATCATCCCAAACTATATGGAATTTTCATTCACAAGCATCACACTGTTTTAAAAAGAACTGAATGGTGATTATACCATTAAGTAAGATATCTATTAGTCCGGGAGCCCGTGAACATTTTCATCCAAGTATAGTATTATTGAAATTAATTGTACTTAATATTTGGTCCGAGTAAGAAACTTTTGTAGAATACTGAGGTCCGGAGGTGGGGCATAAAGTTATTACACCGTTGTAAAAATTGCAATTTTCATAGTGCTTCTGACTAATTATATTATTATTAGAAATGTGTTTATTATTAATTAAAAATTATTATTAAGTTTATATATTATTATTAATGTTAAAACACTTCTTACACCGTGTCAGTGGAGCAAATCATTTCTTACGAATAAACAAATTTCATAAATTTCAAAATGACCTATTTTACTAACAGTATTATTTTCATAAAAAATTTTTTTTAATAGTATAAACAATAACAATTGAAAAAAAAACGAATTCTTCACCGTGTGAGCGGGGTAAACCTTTTCTTACGCGTACATATTGAGACAAAAGGTGAACAACTGCAAAAGTAATTTATTGAAGATTGTTCATTAGATTGTGATAGGTTTGAAAATCCAATTTCCAGAGTAAAAATGCGAACATTTGCAAATTTAGTTAACAAAAAAACGGTAAGAAATAGTACAGGTAAATTGTAGAATTGAAATTGCAACGAGATTTGTTTGGGCAGTTACTAAGTATTTCTTTAAAAAAAAAGTGTTAAGTTATCCACTGACGCCAGTGCCGCTAGCTTTATGCCACTTATATGGCTCGATATGCAAAACCGATAAATCGGCACTGCTTAAATTACTCGAAAAAGGATTTATTAGCGAAGCTCCTCAAAATACTGACAGCATTGTATACGACGGATTCTTCATGCTACACAATATGAAAGAAATTAGCACTTTCGTTTGGCAATATTAGCAAACAAATATTACAATTTTTCGTAAGAATGTCAGCGAAAGTAGTAATTTTCGTTTTCGATAGGTATTTGTCGCCCTCTATAAAGGGACGAAGAACTTATTCTGAGAGGGGTTGCCAAGCATCAACCGTATTACATTCGCGGAAAAGAACAAACAAGAAAAAGCGATTTTGCTGTCGAATTAAAAAATGTTTGTTTTAAAGAAGAATTTGTTAGATTTTTAATCGATGATTGGCAATCTGATGAATTAGTTCCTTTCATTGCCAATAAAACAATTTTGTTGTAAACGATAAAATTGTTAGAACTATAATCACTGAATTGTCGTGTCCTGAGCATCAGCAAGTTGATACTAAAATAATTTTTCATATTTGTAACATTGAAAATGCGGCGAACGTCACAATTAGATGTTCCGATACGGATATTTTAATTATAATGTTAAGTAATATGTCGTTGGTTAAAGAAAGGATTAAAATCAACATGCATTTGGGTACTCGCAACAAACAAAGAAATATTAATGTTAACAAATTACAGGAACATTTGACAAATTCGTTACGTTTAGCGGCTGTGATTTCAATTCCGGCTTCTTCAGAAAAGGAAAATCACGCCCTTTGACAATATAAAAAAGAATGAAAAATTTATTGAAGCTTTTTCAAATATTAAAGTATATGAAATAGAAGAAATTATAGCGACTATTGAACAATACGTCTGCGAAATGTATGGATTTAACAAAATTAAGAAAGTTAATGAGGCGAGATTGGCAATATTTTCCAAAATTTATTATTATTATGAAGATGAGGATGCTTTAAATTCAAATTTTAAAAAATACGATGCTTCGATTCTTCCACCTTGCTACGTCAACATGTAAAAAGAGCTGTATATATCGGCACCTTATGGAGAAATGCCCATCAGCGTAACCCTACTCATTTATTGCCCAAAGATTTTGGATGGACAATTATAGACAATAAATGCGTTTTCAATTGGTTTGAAGGCGACCAACTGCCTACAACTATTGACGATATAGTTCCACAAGATGATAATCAAACGCAAAAAGGTATGTATTACTTATTTATTATATTATTTTTCTTTGTATTTCAATAATTAAATTATTTTATTTTTAGATTTGGAAATGGAAGAACACGACGACCCAAGTACATCATCATATTCTTCATCTTTGTCTTCGTCCGAAAATAGCGATTCAGTTGATGAACCATATTTATAAAATCGTATTTATGAACAATGCCTATTTTTTCATATATTAATAAATATTTTTTAATAAATGCATCTTAAAAATTCATTCATTCAACGTCGCAGATAGTACGGAAGGCGCGCGCGCGTAAGATTTTTCACATACGCGTAAGAAAAGGTTTACCCCAATCACACGATGTAAGAAGTCATTTTTTTAAATGTTTATTAATTATATTTTACCGAAAACATTATTCCAAAAATAATACTACAATATTCTGCATCGCATAGTGTAAACAAGGCGCGCGGTTTGCGAAAGTTCGGCGGCGCGTATACGGGTTCCATGTACGCGTAAGAAAAGGTTTACCCCGCTCACGCGGTGTAAAAATTCATTTTTTTAAATTGGTATTATTTATACTATTCAAAAAAAAATTTATAAAAATAATACTGTTAGGCAAAGTCATTTTAAAATTTATGAAATTTGTTTATTCGTAAGAAATGATTTGCACCACCGTCACGGCGTAAGAAGTTGTTTAATACTAATATTAATATAAAAACTTAAAAGTAAAACTAGTTTCAACAATAATATAGTTAGGCAGATCTCATTTTCTTAAATGTACTCATAATTAGGAATCGCCCCACCTGGTGTAAGAAATGCCTTTTGGACATCGTAAGGATATGGTACAATGACTTTTGAGTACTATAGAAATACTATACTTAGGCATTGAAAATGTTCACGGGCTCCCGGACTATATGGACTATACACACTTACACATGCAAAAATAAAATAAAAGTGTATTTAGAATTGCCTAATAGTTTGGTGACGACTTTAAGTGTTACGAATTAATCTAATACATCTACTTTAGTACTTACATGTTTATAAACATTTCAAATATTGATATTTTACAATATGAAAACCAAACAATTCAATGGTAAAACAAATGATTGGGAGGGAGGGTACGTGAGATCAGCCAAAGACGTGGCTTACGAGTCGCCACTGATACATTCTGTATACGTTAATTTGATTTATTACAAAAATTACATCAAATATTCTCGTAAAGGAGCATTTGTGAATTACGTTCATATAAACTTTTCATTTTTATTACTCTTCAATAAGCCTTTAAAACTTTAAGGCACGTTAATAAAAAAATGGATGCAGTATTTTTCAAATTCCAATGAAATGATTTATTTATTGAATTTATTACTTGAGTATATTAGACATTCACGAGTGTCTGACCTGTAGCAGGCTGCGGTCACGTGACGGTTTTCGTAATAGCCTTTTATTGTTAAAGTTTGATACATTGTATTTGCAGGTTATATTGTGGGTTTTGCAATAGTATAATTTTAGAGGAACACAGGAAGGGGAACAAGAGTTTCCTTTAATCAAAAAATTAATATTAACGTCTGACGTATGAATAATTATTTAGATTAAAAAAAAATGATTTATTATGTTTCCGTTGCATATTTAAATGTTTAAATATGCAACTAAACGTGCCCTCGGAATTGGGTATTTCCTTTAACCTTACTTTTACTAATCTAGTGTTGCAAGCATAAAGAAGATTTTCCAGGGCATATTGCGGGTCAGAAGCATCGTAAATGAGATTCTAAATTTTTTTTCTAATTTGTTTATTTTTTTGAAGAATAGAAAATTATTTAAGATTAGAACTTCGAGTGTATTATTTTTGAAATGTGAAATGCAAAGGTTTAGAGTTAACGAAAAGGAGACAAAGCGATTCTAAACCATACTAAAAGAACATTTTAATTTCCTATTGCAGAAAATTTATTTAAACATAGACCTTTTATACGGTTATATACATTTATAATAAAATTTATATTTGTGTTTAAAAGCAGTATTCCTGGATAAACGGTATAACTAACTACATGAATACTCATTAATCAGCTTCTGTGCCACTGAAACACAGCTGAGATAATTTGTATTTGTCACCAATCTGTAAAAGTTGGTTCGCTTATTGTTAAAATTTACGTAATAAATTAATGTAGTAAGTAGACCGTACCACATCCGTGGAATGGATGTATCTATTTAAAAAAATACTACTTTTCTGCTGCATACACCTGAATTTAATTACAACAGTAACAACGCCTAAGTTAGAAGAAGTAACAAAAAATTGCACGTAGAGCTAAAACGTTTTGGACAGTATTGAAAGTTTCCCATTATAGCCAAACCACATACGGGTCGTACCGCACAGAGATTTTCAACCACGATTCGATTTTAGTAAATGGTTCATATGGTAACTCACAACAACCGCGTTTTGTCTAAAGCACGCAATTATTTTCATAGTGACGATTTTAGTCTGACCAGAGCACACAAAGAATGTCAGTTTTAGCAACAATTTTGTTTTGTTTTTGTTTACCAACTCAAGTAAACGTGACTACTCTAAGCGAACTAGGTATGTTACAAAATGGCCATTTTAAAGTAACAACAAATATTTGATTTTATATTTGACGGCCTCGTGCCAGCAAATTGTAGCGTTGTGGTTTATGACTATTTTGATAATTATTATAATAATACTTGAATAGGTCCAGCAGGACTCCAAGATTGGTCACCTCGATCTCCAGACATAACTATTATTTATGGGATCGTTTGAAGTTCCGTGTCTATAAAACTCATGCAATAGATATAAATTGAATAATTGCAATAATTATTATCATTCGAAATACATTCGGAATTTTTGGACATGTGAGTGGTTAGTTGTTAGCATTTGCTGGACAGCTTTGTTATTAAAGAAGTTAAAAATTATTCAAAAATTGAAATGAACAAACGCATTGTATTTTTAGTCGAAAACTGTTTGTAGAACAAACAAGTGGAGAGGCCATTGTTAATAATAAATAAATGGAAATAACAAAAACTACTATTTATTTTGAAATAAGGTATTTTTTAATTAAAGATACTGCATATAAACGCAGATGCTACTGGTAGAAGTAAGACCTGTTTTTACCTGGAAATTATTCTTTATACGAATTTTAGTACCAATTAAAATTGAAAAAATTTAATTTAATTTTGGAGGTATTAGGGGAAAACGGATTTTTGGAAATAATTTTAACGCTCTGTGTGTCTGTAATTAAGCATTTGGGGGCGCATGTTTATAGAAACTTTTTTTCAACATATGATACTAAACCTTGATGTTTTGGATGAGGTTTACGAAGCAGTGTGTGTATACGTGCTGAAAATACTTCAAATGAGGGAAAATAATGTTTTCTTCAGACTTTGCCAATGCCCTGACAGTTTTTGAAAAAAAAATTAAATTGGGAATGTCTTTGGCATGGTTCCAGAGAAATAAAGTTTTTGAAAATTTCAATTTTTTTTCAGTTGTTTCCATAATTTGATAATGTCCCACCAATTGCTGAAAGTGAAATAAAATTGAATGGACTTTTAGACATTAAATACACGTTATATCAAAAATTAGGAATTATAGTTTTCTAGTTTTAGAAAAACAAATTTTGAAAAAAAAGTGAGATGAAAGCGTTAATATACACAAACAAATGCTCACCGGTTCCAATAGAATGCTATAAACAAAAAACTAAAAAACTTGATCACTCAGAAGCGTCCTTGCCAGATATACGGTTGCAATTACCAGGCAGCCTATCTTTAAATACTTCACTTTTTTTTTATTTTATTATTTTTTTATAATAGTAAAACAATATTTTATTGTTAACTCGGCTATCAAGTTTTTAAAAATAATTGACTAAAGGCGGAATTTCCATGTTCTTTTTTTTTGTTAAATGCAAACCTAGATGTTCATCAGACAATACTCACACATTATTTTCCTTGATTTACTTACATTTTTAAAGAAAACATTAAACATATTAAAAGTTGTGCTCCAAGATTTTTGGCTAGATTCGTGTAACATGTCAAGGCTATCAAATTGGTTCGACTGGAATGAAATCTAGACGACTCGTTCTTTCTTTGATATCCATAAAAGAAAAATATACCGGGTGGTGAATGGTCGGACGCGCCATATGAAATCTAATTGGAAATCATAGACTCTCGAATTCCTGCTTCCCTAATTATTGTAGGTAAAAACTCTACAGGAACTTTTCTTTAAAGAATCGAATTCTCTATCGGATGAAACTATTAAAAATATTTTACAGCTTACGCTAATTTCAAAAATTGCAAAAAATTACCATTCCTGCACAGCATCGGGAAAGCAATGAAATGTCAAATGTTAAAATGACGAACGTCAAACCATCTACATAATCAATGAAAAAACAGGTTAATAAATAATGTAGATTTAAGTAGAATTACTATCAAATTTGAAAATAATGGACCGTTGCTTCCTTTGTGTATTGCGACAAAAATTATGAAACCTAGCATTCAAAGTGTTTAAAAATGAAAATACTACAAATGTATTAGCTGCAGTTGTTGAAAATCCTAGTATAAATATCAATAATAATTAACAATTACAAATTACAAAAATTATAAGCAAATACTCAAATAAGTCACCATTTTGCGTTAAGCAATATTGTAATCTATCGTAAAATTCTTTTCTAACATTGGCAAGAATGCGAGGCGTTATGTTCAAACATTCTTCGATGGTGAGTTTCTTTAAAGCCTGTAAATCAAATCTACAAACCTTTCAGAAGTGACAATTTTGAATTTTAAGTGTCCCCAGAGATAATAGTCATTTGGGGCAAGATCTCCAGATCTTGGAGGCCACTTAATTGCACAATTTGGTCCGACTACACAATTATTAAAACAGTTATTAACAGAGTATTTAACTTCTCGGCTATTTTGAGCAGGGCAACCATCCATTTGACACCAAATTTCTTCTTCCTCGGGAGCTACTTCTGCTAGAGCCGGTAAAATTTGCTCTTGCACCAAATCCAAAAACCTACTAGCGCTTAGATTTTCCTCATAAAAAAATGGTCCAATAATATGTTGTCCGAATATTCCTACCCAAACATTAATTTTTTGACGGCTTTTTACAACAATTTTAGGCCTTTTTGTTGACCAAATTGTATAATTTTGCACGATTGCTTCAATATTTAACGAAAAAACGTTCACTCATCCGTAAAACGAATGTACTTTAAAAATTGTCGGTCTAGATTAGATCTCATAACAAAACTCTGCTCTTCTCTCAAAATCCCCCTCAAGCAACTCCTGATGACACTGAAGTTTGTACGAAATTATTCTTTTTCAAAATTTTTAATGCGGTTATATTATGCTTTCCAAACTGGTTCGCAATTTCATGAGAACTTATCCCAGGATTTTCAACAAATGCAGTTAATACGTTTGTAGTATTTTCACATTTCTTTGAATATTGGCTTCATAATTTTTGGCGCATTTACACAAAGAAAACACCTTTCCACTATTTTCAAATTTGGTAAAATTCTTCCAATTGGCTTGGAATCGGGCCGTTTGGTAATTTCGCGCTAAATAAGGCACTTACTGTGCGCGTGCTATTGGAATAAAACATTTTTACAATTTCTATTCTTTCTGAAACGGTGTACTACATTTTTAAGTATGTTGTTATGGCTAATAGACTGACAACATGACTTTATTTTATAATAAATTTTGAAAGGTAACGTCATCTGACATTTAATTGCTGTCCAGATGCTGTGCAGGAATGGTACATAATTTTTGCAATTTTTTAAATCCGTGTAAGCTGTAAAGATTTTTAGTAGTTTCAATCTGATAGAGAATTTAGTTCTTTAAAGAAAATTTCCTGTAGAGTTTTTACCTAAAATAATTAGGGAAGCAGGAATTCAAGAGTCTATGATTTCCCATTGGATTACCTATGGTGCGTCCGACCATTCATCACCCGGTATAAGTTTGATAAAGAATAGGTAATTCCATTTCATAAATTGGCATGCCGTTGTTAAGAGAATAGGAAACAATCATTTGTATACGTACTTTGCAATTGCATCGATGAAGTCTATGTACTTTGGTAATACCTTATTTCCATTTAATTTAGATACTTCAAAAGCTGGCGTACTTTATATTTTTTATTGAAATAGTTATTTTTTTGTTTGACATTTAATAACATTCAGGTGCGTTGCTTACCTAGCGCTGACATTTCAAAACATCAAATAAAGGTAACGATCGTGGCGATGTTTGTGCGTATTCATCATTTGATGAACACATCAAAGACAGTTGAAAATTGTACGAAATGATACCAACCGTTTTTTGCACTTTATGTGCAATTTTTAATTCGAGGTTGCATTCATTGATTGACCCACATAGAATCGCGTGAGCCCACAGTGCGCTTTAAGAGGACGTTGCACTCAATTCTCTTCTATTCCCTTAATTCCAGCATTCAAATTATTATTGCGATCTTATCATTTTGTTGTAATTTTCTGTCTTGATTGTTGATAATTCTACTTTTAATTTTTAAATCAGTAAAGCTTGAAATATTAAAACAAAAGAAAGTTCTGATCAAAATTTAAAAGGTATTAATATTTATAACACTTTCTAAGTAATAATTTTATTACGACTTAACGCTTTCAATTGTTTTAAACAACTTGATTTCGATGGAAATCATTACTCTGTAAATAAGGATTGCTAATTAATATGCCGTACTTAATATTATCCATAATAAATGTTAATAATTTCCTTTTGTAGGTTTATAAATCGTTGTATTGTTTCACAGAATGGATTTAAACCCAAATTTAACAGTGATAATCTTATTTGAGCAGTTTTCTTAAAAAAGCTTTGATTATAGAGTGATTTGTAATTTTGTTTTGTTAAATGCCACATACCGGGTGGTCCATTAATAAAGGAGGCCGGCTGCATATCAGAAACTACGCATCGCACAGTTTCGAGAAAAAAATATTGATAGTAAAAGTGACCGAGATAAATTGCTAGAAATTAGTTTCAAGTTCCTGCGGTGGTGTACACGAACACGAAATTAGAAATTCAGCTTTTTCTCTTAAATAGGCATTATCAAGGTATGTACAAAATTATTATAAACTACGTAAAGTTAGACATATTTTTTTTTAGCATTTTTCTCTATTTTGTTAAATGAGGGGTGGAGGAGAGGTAAATTTTCACTTG
The DNA here is from genome assembly GCA_036346205.1 of Vesta saturnalis. Classification (NCBI taxonomy): domain Eukaryota; kingdom Metazoa; phylum Arthropoda; class Insecta; order Coleoptera; family Lampyridae; genus Vesta; species Vesta saturnalis. The sequence goes on along the minus strand of JARFJB010000567.1, from coordinate 2,527,564 downwards.
ACAAAAATGCCATAACTTCTTTTTAACTCAACCGATTTTAATTAACTGAGTCTCGTTTGAGAGAGGCTTCTTGGGTGCTTCTAAGAAAATATTAACGTTGTCGGTTTAGTTTTTTTTCTAGTCGGTAACATCGGCCTTTTTCAGGACCATCGATAATATAGAAAGGAAATTCCTAATGCCACATAATAATTTAAAAAATAGATTTTATTATCCCCTCTAAATTAAACATACGCCTTCTAGGCGATATTCAACATACTAGGTTTTGTTCGTATTGTTTCAATTGTTTAATAATTAATAAATTTTAATAATTACATTTAAAATTTTAGAGAAAATTTCAAACATTTACGGCTTTGTCACAAAATGTGATCAAAAAAAGATTAAACCGACAATGTTAATATTTTATTAGATGCACCCCAAGAAGCCTCTCTCAAACGAAACTCAGTTTATAAAAATTGGTTGAGTTAAAAACAAGTGATCATTCACTTCTCCCCTCCCCTTATTTAACAAGACAGAAAAATCCTAAAAAAAGAAAATGTTTGTAAGTTGTTCACTTGAAAAAAATGTCATAACTTGTTTTTAACTCAACCGATTTTTATAAACAGAGTCTCGTTGGAGATTCTAATAAAATATTAACATTGTTGTTTTTTTTCTAGTCGGTAGATGGCGTTTTGTGACAAAGCCGTAAATATTTGCAATTTTCTCTTAAATTTTAAATATAACTATTAAAATTTCTTAATTATTAAACAATTGAAACAATACAAACAGCACAAACTTAGTATCTTGAATATTCCCTAGAAGGCGTATATTTAATTTAGAGGGGATAACACAATTTATTTTAAAAATTTTGCGGCATTAGTAATTTCCTTTCTATATTATTGTGGCTCTGAAAAATGCCGATGTTACCAACTAGAAAAAAAAACTTAACCGACAACGTTAATATTTTATTAGAAGCGCCCAAGAGGGCGGTTTATTAAAATCAGTTGAGTTAAAAAGATATTTTTTTCAAGTGAAAATTTACCTCTCCCCCAACTCCCATTTAACAAAATACAGAAAAATGCTAAAAAAGAGAAAATGTGGCTAAGCTTATCTTGATAATGCCGATTTAAGAGAAAAAGATTTTCTAATTTGGTGTTCATGCAGCGGCCATCGCAGGAACTTGAAACTTATTTCCAGCAATTTCTCTCGGTCACTTTTACTATCATATTTTTTTCTCGAAACTGTGCCATGCGTGGTTTCTCATATACAACCGGCCTTCCTTATCCGGTACATAAATAATTTTTGTAAAGTGAAGTATTCTACAATTTGTTTAAATTTCATTTATTTATATCAATTCAAAACCAAAAACAAAATTGTTGTATTGATATACATACATATATTTTTTTAACCCCCACCAAAAAAAAAGAGGTGTATGGCATCGCAGTTCTCAAATAAATGAACCGAATTTAGTTTAGTTTTTGATTTGTTGGAAAGCTGACTTAATCGGAGTGTTCTTACCTATGATTCAAAAAAATGTTTGTACTTTTTAGAGGTTTTGTTTTGTTTCGAGGGTTTTTGTAAAATTTCCTTTCCTTTCGCCCACAATGTATTCAGTTGAATAGCGCCGATTACAAGTACTGTTTTGTTATAATGAATCTTAGAGAGTTTGATCCATTTCTTCATACTGTATCCATTTGTAGGCTCATTAGTGGGTGTCATCTACAAATCAATGTGCCTAACTACAAAACTGCAAATAGTATCATTGTCACAAGGGTTTACTTGATTCATTTCAAAGTGTATGGTTAATTTTTTATGGTAATAGCTCATGATTATAACAAATATGAATATTACTGTTGTCACTGCGAAGTAATTCCAGTAACTGTTTATTTATACAGCACCTGAAAACGGGTATATTCATTTTGAATTCAGTGTGACAGGGGTTGTAAGAGTTATGGTAAGCGTAACTTTACAGTTTTATTTGTTTTTGTAAAGATTTCATGATTTTGCTCTTTACATATCGACGTACGAGCGGAAAATTATTTGAATAGAACTTCTATAGCTTATATATAGATCTTTAAATAACACGTTACCAGTTGAACTACAACAGACTGGGACAGGTTCGAATTACTAAACTAGAAATAATCCTACAATAAGGTAAAACTTTATAAAGCAACATAAATTGACCGATCATTTTGGATAATACAAACTTACACGCACTTCAACAGAATGCCAAAATCTTTTATGGGTGTAAATATCGTAATAGGAAACTGCCACTATATCTGGGCAAAATGCTTTTAGCAATCGAAACTGAGCTTCTCCATAATCTCATAATCTCATTTTTTGCCAGTAAACAAATTTTATAAACTGCATCATATGATCCATTTCACAAACACTGAAGACATGCGTAACAATAATGATCTGCTATGGAAAATAAGGTCCCTATTGGATCAGATTACGAATAGGTGTCTGTCTGCCTCTTGAGTCCGATCTATGCGTCGATGAGCCAAAACTCCCGATTAAGGGCTTCTTGAAAATAAGACAAAAAATTCTCTAAATAGGGAATCAAAATTACTTTATAATAGACCAAGGATTAACAACTGAACTAAAATCTGATCATGACGAATTTCTTGGGATAGATAAAGCTGGTTGTTAGTATTTATTGTTTCAGTTACAATATCTACTTGACCTAGGGATTTAAGTGTATTACACTGCTTGACTGAATCCATTTAGTAATCCACCAATTTCATCGGATAAAATTATAAAGTAAAAAAAAGGAAGTTTTTTGAAGGAGTTTTGAGTCAAAACGACTTGGTCATGGTTTTAGGTAACCAAAGTGTTTTGACAGTATCAACTATCTAGGAATACATGAACTGGATTCTTGCAAGCCATGGGAGTTGACAAACTAGGGAAGAAAAGCTTTTGGGAATTCCGGATAAAAACACGTTAGTCCTTTTAGGGTTTAGGGCTACATAAAAGAGCTGAAAAATGTGATGTGAAAAAAAGACGTCCATGATAAGTATCTGATCGATCAAATCCACTTTACACTCCGACTCCATCACCAACCACAAGAAGTTCACAAGAAGTAAGACCTATTCCTAAAGGAAGATTTGCCCAGGTTGGACATATGTCAGTTTTTGATACCAAGACATTTGCGCCGAGATGTAAAAGTTTCAGATGCGAAGGTCAAATTTGTCTAAATTTGTAAAAAGTACACCTTTAGTTCAAAATGTTTTGTAACACATACAAGTCTTAACTTAAAAAATGTAAATATCTACTTGAAAACAAATTTACTTACTAAAAATCAACAAAAAAAAAATGTTTTCTCGAAGCCACATTTCGGATTTTTTCAACCAAGGAAAAAATTTTGCATGATAAGTCCTACCAGCGTCGCGTATGGTTATTGAACTAGGCAGGCTGTCGATCAAACTTAATAGAGAAGTCTTGTCGGTCTTAGGGGGAGTTGTAAAATGGCTGAAATAATACCTCAGCATTCTAGCTTACCATAAAATAAAACTCAAAACCAGTAATAAATGTCATAAGATCCCACAATAAAACTTATTTCTGGAGCTAAGTACTGGTTTCACGGGGTTATAGAACATGAAAAACATAGCCCGGTCGGTGCATCTCAGCTTCGTAGTTAAATACTTGAAATTAATAAAGTGCGATAAAATTCATATAAGTAGGCTTAACGTCGTTAGTGAATACCAGAATCATGAACAACACAAGCTAATTACCTTTGTGATTTCATAAAATATACACGAACGCTTAGTCCGAGCCACCGAGCCAAAAAAACTAGATAAACAATCAATGAGCAATTCAATTTGCAAGGCAATGACCTACTGTGAATTCAGTAGCCACAAACCTTATTCAAATGAGTCGATAAAGTATAAATAAATAAATTTATTCCTGCGTTTTGTTATTACATAAATAATTTATAAATAAACATTTACAGAATTTCTTCGTAAGGTAAAGCTTACGCAAACGAATGGTTTGGTGTATAAGTATTTTTTGACTTAACGCGTGTATTTAACCAAATTATCTGACTACTATTGCTAAAATTAGATATAATTCTAACCAAAAGAAATAGAAAAAGAAGAATAAATAACTTAACAATAAAAAGCTAGCATTTCAAATTCTTTATACATCAATAAAGTTGGTAGTCAGTGGGTTTATTCCAACATATTTTAATTTTTTTTTCTGTGAAAGAGCAAGGACAGTCGTTCTACGACCCCTACAATAATACCGTATCAAATATCACCTCAGAGGTTAACAGCACTCAAAACAAACCAAAAACATCTACCTGAATTTAGAAATGGGAGCTTGACCTAAGGAAGTTATCTCAAGCTGCCCAGGCAACACATACGTTTAAGCTAATTATGTGTTAAACTGTAGGGATCCACATTGTGACTCCCTCCCCCTCTCCTTGTATATAACTACTTCTATGAAATTAACCAAAAAACTGCCCCTTTAAGGATAAAACAATTTATGTTAACGACATTAATACAGAATAGAACACACATATACATACTTATATTGCAAAATAAAAATTATGTCGTAATTTATACTTACCACAGTGTTACTTCCAAAAAATAACCATGCACCTAGCTACGCAAATCTAGATTACAGTTTCGATGTAAATAATAATGTAGGTGAATCCCCTATAGCTATTATAATTTATGAGTTAACGTAAAATATGCAAATAAAGCAATTGAGGGTTTCTGTATTTATCCACGAAATACAATAACAATACCAAAATAAGATCTCTTACTCCTAAATCTGGCAATATTAATAAAAAAAACAGTATCCTTTGTTGATTAGATACGCACCCCACTGCAATACAAAATTGGGTGAAGTAAAAGGTGCTTCTAAATAAAAAATGAAAATAATTGTAAAATCGCGAGCTCAAACAAAAAACCCACCTTATTAAACCGCTATTTGTGAGCTTTATTATTCCATAAAGTTTTGAGCTCGCCATTTTAGGCAGAAATTTAAGGTTTTTTGTGTAGCCCACAGAACTATGTTCAAATTAAAATAAATTGACTGTTTTGTAAGAGAGATGGATGAACCAAATGCGCGCATTTTTATTTTTGACCTGCGACCTCTTTGAATGATTAAACCACTCGCATCTATCCTGCTCAAGCGTAAACTATTCTTAGAAGTTTTTTGTATTCAAAGTATATAAGTTTAGATGGGTTTGCAACCACAAAATCAAGGTCCCTTACTTGAAGCACATCCCAATACCAAAGCGTGTTAAGGTAAACTTTCGCAATACTGGCTTTATTTGAATAGTGCCTTCGTGTTTGCCATTGTAAAAGTGATTCATTCACATAAACTTTGTCGAAATACTTATGATGCCTTCATGCTTTTGTGTTTTACGGACAGGGTGCGGACACGCACTTCGTTTTACCATACTGCAGCAGTGGCTCATAATCCCCATATCTAGAGAAGTGTTTTTAAGAATTGTAAGCGTCATAAATATCTTTATCGTGTGTCTGTGGGCACGCGAACAAATACAAACAAAAGGTAAAATTGTCAGCAATAGAACCAACTCCTCAAAACATGATTGAGTGAATCAGAAATACTTGTTCTCAAATTGAAACAGACTTACTCTTATTAATTTGTAGACAATCATTGGGAACGCACTTCAATAAACTCGTCGAAGATAAAGGTCATCATTTCATCAACAGTGTTGCAATTTACAAAAAATGGTAAAGAAATATAAATTATCTTATACAGCTGCAATTTTGCATGTGGGCTAAAAATGCATTTAGCAAAACTTTTTCTAATAATTCTTGTCGATATTTTGAGAAATAACCCCACTCGAATTTTTTTATGGAAAAAAAATAAAATTGACAGATAATGCGAATCACGTGACTCATTTTTTTTTTGTTAATTTTCATGTCGATCAAAGCAGAAATGGATGCCAATCTCAAGTTTGGATTAAAACTTTATAAAAAAATCCCATATGATGCGGACTTTACTGGTCACACTGTATATACAAATGAATTTGACGACTTGACCGTTTCTTCATACTCTTGAGATTCAGGCCATATCAATATACATGACATCTTTAACTCTGTGCTTATGGAAGTTCGATGTGTTGCCTACTTTCTATACAGCGGCGTCTTTTTTGTATAAACCTACATGCATTTAAATTTAAATAGAAAATACGGGCAATCTAAAAAGAACTTAAAATGTTTCTTAGAAGCAGTAACTTGTTCTAAGCGTGTTATTTGGAAAACACTATTATTTTGAAGACTATTTGATAAAATGAAATAATAAATAAATAAGAAAGTGTGTGAATACTAATGAGTACTTTTTTTACTATACTTGAGGAATAAGCAATGGCGATAGAATTGTGTCACTATTTTTATTAAACACTTTTAAAAATTCGTTCTCTCAATATACTTGGAGCTGTGATTAGCTAAAAATTTGGATAAATCCGTTTGAAAATCTGGAACATTGGATCTGTGTCAGAAACTGTGACAAACAGATATAATCAATACCACCAAAGTCGCTTCAATAGAGAAGCTATCACCACCGATGATGATAGCTTAGCTATTGAAACGCATTCGGTATTTATTGGTTTTATTTGTGTGGTACATGAGTATATTTTGTTTGTTATCAAAAAAAATCTTAAAATTGTATAATTAAGGTGATACTATTGATACTATTTTATGTAACTTGCGGAATAAACAAACCCACTAAAAAGAAGGTGAATAATATGGTACTGGATTATCACTTGTCCCTATTAAAACTACGTTTAGTAATTGTTAAAATGAAATCCATAATTGAGATTACTATTTTGTAAATAGTAAAGACGTAAAGAGTAATTCCAACACATGAACTTGAACTAACAATTTTATTAAAACTATTCGTTCAAAAATAAAAATTGAAATATTGGAAAGGTATTTCTAAGAATTGTAAAACTAAGTGCAACGCTACCCTACTCTCCTATTATAGTTGTAGGGAGTGACAACTGTCCTCATGGGTGGTGCTGCTAATACCATTATATAGTGCCCCCTCGATTACGATATTTCCTATTTTACTAATTAACTGTGGGAAGTTCCAAAATGCCAGCCTGTAAATGATACCAAAACTTGTTATCGTTAATTTGTATGAATTTGCTCATAAGTTTGGGATTCTACTCCCACGTATTTATATAACCGATTCGTAAGTTTTCCTAAAACGGAAAATACACTATTTGTTTCAGGTATACCATACGAAAATTTTACCTTGATATTTTGAGAAATGAAAGACTTAAAAGGTCGATTCAGGTGACCACTATTATAATAGTTTTGTTACCGAGAAGAAGGGGTTTGTTTATATTAATTAATTGATTAAATTAATTCATATTTCGAAAATTAAATAATCTAATTCAATATTTTCCTCAATAATTTTAATTAATATAACATATTTACTACCACTCGTTAAATTCTGTCATAAACACAAATGGGGTGTTGAATTTGTAAAATTACTAATTAAAAATGAATGTTGATAATTCTGAACGAATTTCCACTTTACGAATGGTCGTTTATAATGCCAATTTCGAGTGTATACCTAATCCTTTAAATACTTAGGGGAGAGATCTACATTCCCTTGCAATCACTTTAATTTAAAGTAGGATATTTATAATTAATTCAATTTATCAATATATAACAAGAAATCTCTGCTTACAAACACAAATTTTAACTCTTTGTATTATTGATTAACTGTGATAATGGAATATTAAATACTCACATTGTTTTCCTTGAAGTGTATACAAATTATTTTCCAGAATTTTTTCCTAATGATTATTAGGCAGTTTAACGTATTGTTTTATGTAATTATTTTTTCTTGTTGTTTCACGTTTCCAAAACATTCTATCGATATAGAGGTACTTACCTATAAACTTACAAAACTCTATTGTTGGCTAATTACCGTTTTTATACAAGGATATAATGTTACTTCAGTGATTTCAGGTTAGATGCCCAGTTGCGTAACGGGTAGGCTAATGAACTTAGATACACCTCTTCAACAATTAGATAACCAGACATGATTTCTGAAAATGTTTTTACCAATTTCAGAAGCGCATCACTGTAATTCTGAATTGTGTATCAAGCAGTTCATTAACAATGTAAGTGTAAGGTATGTGTATTGTAACCTTGATAATTTGCCAGGAATTTTATTACATTCGATTATTTAGTTTATAAAACAACTTAAAACTGTAGTTTAGTGAATCATGCCAGGTGGAAGTGTTCCAAAAGTTTGCGTTTGTATTTTGACAGGACGTTATTTTTAAATAAAATTATGTCGCAATCTTTGCCTTGAAATGCATTTTCTTATTATGGAAACATACCAGTGTATCCAATTATATAAAAATAAATATTTGCTGAAATATGATAGAAAATACTTTCTTTTTTATTTAATAATTACATATTTGCTATGTGTAATTACTAAAAAACTAAATATAATCACAATCTAATTGCAATTTATAAATTTGTTTTGCGGGAAAATCATTCTCAGCATTTTTTATTTAATGAGAACGCTATGTGTTAATTATATTTGCATGTTTTCTTTTTCTGTAGTAGATCATTCATAAATAGTAATGAATTCGGACATAATTGCGTAAACAAATTTTTTCTAATTTAGGTACATATACTAACTTAAATTTCACTTACCTTATTTGTACACTCTGGTAGCATAGTCCAGATTAACATAAAAAATGAATACTTTATTTTAAATTTATATTCTTTAACCTTACTTCGTGGGATTCAATATTTAATAGCACTAATGTTTTAAATACAATATAATTTCACAATTTTTTTCTTCTTCAATGTTTATTTAATGCCAAAGATTCGACTATCGACATTTTTAAATCGAATATTAATAAATTGAACTGCACATTCTGTAATTCTATTTATATTGGACAAACACTTAGGAACTTTGATATTAGATACAAAGAACACATTAGATCTTACAAATATAAACACACAGAAGCAATAAAACATTTAAATTCGATTATCACAGAAACGGCTGCTCTAAGCGACATCTACAAGGTACACCTTTTTTGAAGAAAACATATCAGGGAATAAGATTTTCTGAATAGAAATTTGATATACAGAGGTAGAAAAAAGTTAAGGGCTACCGATGGCGCCCTCTGAAAGATACATCAAAACTATGATCAAATCTGAATTTCTTATCATAGAAAACCTCTAGGTACCAAATTTCATGCAAATCCTGTTATTATTAAGATATATATATATATATATATATATATATATATATATATATATATATATATATATATATATATATATATTAAAAGAGTTTAAAAAAATAATAACTTTGACACTGTATTTCGGAAACTCAACATTTGGACTAAGGTAAATTGGGTTAGATCCTCATATTTTAGTCTCAGGAATTTCTCCTCCTATTTTGTACAGACCTTTTAGAGAAGGTTCTATTTCTAAATTACCGAGCTAGTAGCGTAGTGGTGACACGACCTGCTTAGCATTCCGGATGTAATGGATTCTATTCCCGTTACCGTCTACCTTGTATGAGGTTTTTCAGGGGTTTTTCCTCATAGATATGTAGCGGCATGGTCACTACGTATATGCACACATGTGCGGCTACTTAGGCGAATGCTGGGGTAGTATTTTTCCTCTCAAAAACCTAACTCTGTTCCTTCCTATCCTATCATGACCACACCCATCCTTAATCCCACCATGCATATATACGTAATGTATGCTGGGAATCCATGATTGTGGCTGAAGGAGCTCGGAAAGCTCGAGCAACCCGCCCTCCCCTTTGGGGAAGGCAATGAAATACGTGGCCTTTTCTTAAACAATAAATTGCATGTTGATATTCATAATTAATAATTAATTTTCATATATGTGTTTTAACGCATTACTTTGCTGACCTAGATTTGATGGCAAACTGGAAAATTTAGTAACTTCTTTTGTTTTCGACTTATAGCCAAACGTCAATATTTCTACGCTTTTTTCAAGGTCTTATATCTCGCTTATTACTATTATACTGATATATTTCATCAATGGTACCTATATATTGCGAAGTGCCGAATTCAGTGGCGTGCTTAGAATTGTTCTAGTGGTTGCAGTTTTTAATTTAAACTTGCATTTTTTTTAATGGGAATCATAGTTACCTTGCCAACCATCTGCTGCAGTTCTTTCTTCGCGGGGTTTTCTAAAAAACCTAATTTATCAAAACCGTCATAATACCGAACCGAATGTTGCAATACAATGATTGGGAAACGGGGAAGCATGGATATTAGGTACAAAATTTAATGGAATGATTATTAAAGAACATAGGAAATCCAAGACGTATATCAAATGTAAGCCAAAAACTCTTGAATATGAACATGAACTCTTAAGAGATTCAGTCTTACTAAATAGTGAATCCGTAGCAACAAAACGACAAATAAAATGTTCGGTCTGTTTACAAAAATTGTAGACAACGAAATGCTCGTTATTTTGAAAATGTGCCGATCTTTAGAGGGTGATTCATAACTACGTGGTAACACAAGCATAGAATTTTTTAATGGGACACCGTGTATATTTCATATTTAGATTCCTCTTATAACCCTGTTCTTATAATATGTGGTTGTACATAACCACACAGTGTAGTTAAAGAGTTATGACCACTTTTATATCGAAATCGCTATGAAATAAACACTACGTATATGGAGAAGTAATAAATAATTGTTTATTTTACATTATAAGGTAAACAATATGTTCCGGTATTAAAACAAAAATCATCGCCGAATATCTGTATACAGGGTGCGTCAAAAAAGAAAATTACGATTTTCTCCAATTTTTTAAACGCACTCCCCTACATTTTATTTTCTCAAAAGATTGTATTTGTTATACCCTTTCACTTTTATGAACCATTCCCTATACTTAAATTCATTATTTTCCGAGAAATTTTTAATGCTGTTAAAATTTTAGGAATACCTTAAAATTTGTGTGACTAAAAATAATTTAATCTTTGATAATAATGTAACAAAATTATCTTTATACAATAAACAATCGAAACATAACATAAACCATAACAATATATAACATAAAAAAATAAAATGTAGGGAGGTGCATTTAAAAAATTTGAGAAAATCGTAATTTTCTTTTTTGGCTCACTCTGTTGATGATTCTTGTTACAGTTAGTTTTAACACTAGCACATATTGTTTACCTTATTATCTGAAATAAAATAATTATTCATTTATTATTTCTCCATATACACAGTGTTTATTTCATAACGAAGTCGATATAAAAATGATCATAACTCTTTAAATACTCCGTATGGTTATGTACAACCTCATATTGTAAGAACAGAGATTATAAGAGGAATCTAAATATGAGGAAATACACAGGGTGTCCTATTTAAAAATTGTATGTTTGTGTTGCACGGTTACGAATCACCCTGTAGAGATCGGCGTATTTTCCAAATAACGAGCATATCGTTGCCTACAATTTTTGTAAATAACTTTTTTTGATGTACTCTATCATAACGGAGTAATCGACAAATCCCACACTAAATACTCACTATATATATATATATATATATATATATATATATATATATATATATACAGGGTGTCCCATAACTAATGGACAATACGGCAACTGTAAAAAGAGGTGATCAGGTCGTTTAACAAAAACATGCGTTAGTAAAATGTTCATAACAAACGAAATATAGGGCGTTAAAGTTGACATATTATTTTTGAAAATTCGTAATAGTTAGCAAACAGCTGAATGTATTGAACTCAGATTTGGTACACTTTATTTTTTTACGGGCGATAAACACGAATCGGTCATAATTTTTTATACTCCTACAGGGCGCTAGTTACGCAGTTCGAGTGGGATAAATTCACATTATAATGCTAAATAATAAAAATTTCATTATTTTAAAACAAAAATGATCTACTTGTTGGACTCCCATATTTTAAGGAGTGTTCTTCGAGATATTGCCATTTTAATATTGCCGTGCATATCATTGCACGGCACCTCAAAAACAACAATATTTGAAAATTGTCTGTGACTACTAAAGGAACTGTCAATTATTTATTAGTTGAATACAGAGACTTGTAATTATTGTGTTCTTAAATGCTGAATTGACAATATCGCTTTCACTTTCAACATTCAACATTTAATGAAAATGTAATTATTGTTTTCTATTTCTTTTGTTTTCCAATTAAATTGTATTTTTTTTTATAAAACCAATGTTTTATTTACTAATATTCTCAAAGTAGATTACAATCTTGTGGTTAAAATCAGAGGTTTTTAAAGGAAACACTCCAATCGTATTTTAAAATACGTATTATCATTTTAGAGACGGCGCCAGCGCGGCGCCCATTATTAAAATGGTAATATCTCGAAAACGCCTTAAAATATGGGAGTCAAACAAGTATACTTTTTTTGTTTTAAAATAATGAATTTTTTATTATTTAGCATTAAAATGTGCGTAAATACAGGGAGTAAAGAAATAACGTGGATTTATCCCATTCGAACTGTGTAACTAGCGCCCTCTAAGAGTATCATAAAAAATTATGAGATTCGTGTTTATCAACCCTTAAAAAACTAAAGTGTACCAAATTTGAGCTCAATACATTCAGCTGTTTTCTAATTATTACGAATTTTCAAAAATAATATACTAACTTTAACGCCCTATACCTCGTTTGTTATTAACATTTTACTAACGCATATTTTTGTTAAACGACCTTATATATATATATATATATATATATATATATATATATATATATATATATATATATATATCCCATAACTAATGGACAATACGGCAACTGTAGAAAGAGGTGATCAATAGGTCGTTTAACAAAAACATGCGTTAGCAAAATGTTAATAGCAAACGAAATAGCAACTTCCGTAGTTCTCGGGATGTATGTACTATTCACCGGAGGCAGAAAGATGGAACTATTGAGACAATCCTTTGTCCACAATTAGTAAAAGACTATAATGCCCATTTGGGATACGTCGACAAGGCAGACCTGCTTAAATCTTGTTATGGTAACAGAAAAAGTAAAAAAAGACATTCACATTTTTTGGGATTTTGTAAATGCAGCAGTTGTAAATTGATTAATCGTATTTTCACAATAATGAAAGAAAATATTACAAAATTAAAACAGTTGATGCTACAACTCCCTGTTTGGGGACGGAATTAGAACAAAACGAAAGTTTTAGTAGATATTGTGTGAAAAACAATGAGAAACAAGAATATGGATGTTGTCATTTAAAATTAATGTAATTTTCTTTCTCGAGGTAAAAATAAATATTTAAATTTTTATTCGTAGAAAAAATAAAGGTAATTTGATAGAGAATTTCAAAATTGTGTGATAAGACATTGTATTTATTTAAATAAAGAAAATATTTCCTCGCCCGTTAATTATATTCATGACGTTCCGATGTATTCACAACGTGTTATAATATAATGGTATTTTATGTTACAAGGGTGTAACGAATGTTTTACGTTCTTCGTTCATGTAGTTGTAAATAAAAAGAAAGAAAAGGTTTTTGATTATTAACGATTTATGGGTATGTGGTAGGCAACTTAATTTGCATTGGTGTAACTTAAGTTGCATATTTTCTTAAGGGTTTTTACTTCCATATCGTGGAATTTTTCTGCACATATTTCGCGCGCATCGCTACATCACCTGATACCGTGAGCGTCCTTTTTAGCATTGCTTGATGTACATTGTAAGTAAGAAGCCATTTTTGGTTTCCACCTAAATTTTGTGTAAAGTGCCATTGATTTAATTGGTTTGGTGTCTCTAGTTATTTTAACGATTTGTATTGAGAACGCTTTAAAACATTTATTGACACCATTATTATAAGGGCCGAGAGTACCGCTTATCCTAACGAAGATTAATTCCAAATTAAAGCTCTTACGGAAATGTAAATCACATTACAAAAAAAGGTTACACTATACGTTATATACCAAACAATAAATAAAATAATGTACAATTGTACCAACCATAAATAAACATAGTTGATTGCTAATTTTTTAATATACTATACGCCATACGCTATACACTATTCACCATACACTGTATGCTATACACTATGTCCAGCTGGTATTGAAAATCAGTGTGGGGTCGTTCCATAAGGCGGAAGGGAGATGGTTGTTTTATAGTAGGAGATCCGGCTGAAAAATTGTGTAGGTATCGTTTTTTTTAATAAAACCTAATTCAGATGAATGATTAAGAGGCAATGTAATTTATTACTTCCGGGTTGCCTATAAAAAATTAGGCGCAATTATTTTTAATTAAATATATTACAATATATGTGTTTGTATGAGTTTCAACTATATGCTTTTTAAGTGAATGAAACGTCATTTGAAAGGAAATGTGTACAATGTTAAGAAACATGGTGGCCACCTCCCAGTCAGCTGCAACCTCTAAGCAATCAGGTGTAAACGAGTACATTATTGTTGATTATTTACGCTCATCGCTGTTTTGAAGAACATATTATATCAAATTGAAGTTAAATTTGTGCTGGACGCAATAATCCACGGTTGCTTGTAAAAAAGTGGCCGCAAACAGTGGTTATCATGATTTGAATTAATTACTCCCACTTTAAATAAGTGTGAGCGAGAGGCACGGTGTGTGCACACTGCTTCGTGAAAAAACCGATGAGCGTAAATAATCATCAATGATGTACCTGTTTACATCTGGTTGCCTAGAGGTTGCGGCTGACTGGGAGGTGGCAACCGTATTTTTTACATTCATCGCATCATTTCCTTTCAAATGACGTTTCATTCACTTAAAAGACATATATGTAGTTCAAATTCATACAAATACATTAATTATAGTATATTTAATTAAAAATAATTGCGGCTAATTCTTTATAGGCAACCCGGAAGTAATACATTACATTGCCATTAATCATTCATCTGAATCAAGTTTTATTAAAAAAACAGATACCTACACAATTTTGCAGCCGGATCTTGCACTATTACGTTTTAAGACTGGTTTTAGGTTTTCTTTATAAAACATTTCCATTAAAACGGGGAAAAGAACATAAAAGAACTAATAAAGCTTACATGAAAGGAGAGAATGTAAAGCAACGTAAAAAAAGCAGACGCATTTAGTAACTAAGTAATATACTTAGATAATAGAAAATAAGGAATTGTTTGTCGTATAAGTGAATCTATCATAACACTGACATCTTTATGGCTTTATTATAAAATTTATTCAATTTATAAACGGTGTTTCAAGTAGACCAAAAAAATGTACATATATTTCTAGGTTTCCATCAATAGTTTTGCAGCAAGTGGACACTTGCTGTTCAAATCAAATATCCTCAGTTTCATCCGCAATTGCAGAAAAATGATACATCCACTGGTGTTTAGTCCTATGAAACCAACTTTTACCTTAGGCACATCCCCACATCTTAGCGGAATAAACAGCAAGATATTTTATTGAAGTTATAATTTTTACTAAGACAGTCTTTACTAATCTCATTTTAGATTGGCTTAAAACATAGTTATTACTTTTTATCTTTATCAAAAGAACGCAAGTGACCAGATTTTAATTGGATCTCACACTGTGCATTGAGCGTCTCCATTTCCTGTTTGGTTTAGTTTCTTTTTTTTCTTTGATACATTTTTGACGTTGGTGACGTCTGGCTATTTTTCCTGTGTAATTTTTTTCGTAACCACGACAAATCAAACTCATGATGTGAAGCAGAATTTGACATTACGTATTTACAAACAGTAAATACGAAAAAAAAGCAACGTAAATTTTAATAAACATGTACAACGGTGTAATAAACCAATGGGTTACAGATCAAACAACCACTGCAGATAGATAATCCAAACCAGGAGTGGTTAACCACCCTCATTTTGACACCAGACTATTGCTAAACAAACTTGAAACGCAACATGTATAAAATATTTTTGGCAGCCATACACGCAATAATTCAAATAACTGAAAGTCACGGATACACTGAAAACCCTGCACTATGAGAAATTTAAGAATTGAGAAGGCATATTATGATAGTATATCATTTAACTAGTAATAGTCTATTATAGTATGGCCTGTATGTAATTCATTTTGTAAATAAATTTGATTTGTTGTTTTTACTTAAAAAAAATCAATGACACCCACATTAGAATTATTATATATTATAATTTAAATTTAATATGTCTATAAAGGTGTTTACGCACATTATTTACCAAAAATAGGAATTTAGAACCCATTGGTGGGGGTAGCAGAAAACATTAAAACATCCGCCTTTCATATGTGAAATAATATACTGGGTATCATTTGAAAAAAAAATATATTCACCTGTAGGGACAAATGTCTAAGTATGTCAACGGTATCTATATAAAAATTGGTATTTCATTATTGTTACTCCCCTATAGATACCAATTTTCGCCTAATTTTCCCAATTTATTTCAGGAGAATGAATTTGTTCCTTACTTCAAAAACACTGTCTAATCTACTAGTCGATCACAAAAAACAATATGAGGTGTTTTATATTTAAATTTGGTAATGATTTAAATATCGATTATTGTGGCGACAACTAGCAAGATAAGTATTATAATTGTTTCTGTTTATTCTAAAGACATCCACCTAACAAACAATAAGTACATGTTCAGAAACCACAAATTTTATTTAAATGTTTCAAACTGCGTTTAAAAAGTCATGTCTAATTATATTTTATTTATTTAACATTGCATTGTGATTAAATTAAATTTAATGGTTATTGAACGTTACGCGTATAAAGTCGGGCCGGCGAGAGGTGTATTATGACTCATCTTTTAGTAAAGCATGGTTTAAGATTTTAAAAACGTATGTCGTTATTGGTTAATTAGGGAGGATCGTTTTTTTTACCCGACAGATCTCACTGCGTCAAAAGAGTCAAGACTGTAATTTGGTTATCGAAGCCACTTATAAATAACTGATTTTGTCATAAATAAATATACTGTATTGGATGTTAAAAATTAGTTATTATTAGTTAATGATATAACCGATTTTAAAAATCTCAGTTTACAGTTTGTCAACATATATATATATATATATATATATATATATATATATATATATATATATATATATATATATATATATATATATATTGAGATGATTCAAATTACGTGTAAGTAGCTATGTAATTTGAATAGTAAAATATTACTTTAGTTAGTACAAAATGGTACATTTCATTAAATAATTCTAGATAAGAATGATTAATAAACATTGAGATGTTTGTAAAAGTTAAATATTTCTTAATATAATTTAAATAATGTTAATATAAGTAATCGACAGCACAGTACATAGAAGTATAGGATATGTTTGTTTTCGTTTATGAGTTAATTCAAAGTTTCATTTAGTTTTGTAAGTTTATTTTAAAACAATATTCCCCGACGACATGTAATACAGGTTGTGGTTGACAGAAATAATGTTAAAACTAGATTTAGGCGGGTATCAATGTCGCAATTCACATGTACGCAGCCAAGATTACTGAAAACATTCGTAATAGTGCGTTAAACTCATATTAGTGCAAAAATTAAGAAAAAACAGAATAAGCACATTAGTGAGTGACTATAAAACTTGAATCATGCAGCAGCTCTGGGATTATTGTGTGTAATCAACAATTTAATGCCATTAAACTAGTGATTGACAACATTCCGACACTAGTCGTAAAAGAACTATTGAACCTACGAAAGTGGTAAATTAAATTAATTTGTGACTTGAACATTAAGTTTAAACACTTACATTAACAGTTATTGTGTTTAAAAGTGTGAAATTTAACATTAAAATTTTAAAAACAAAATGAGGTTATGTTTTCTCCTCGCATAAAGATTTTTGTAAAAAGTATTTTAAATTGAGACAATTTATATAAAATAAATTACTAGAGGCAAAAATAGTGAGGTAGCTTCAATTTTATGTAATAATTCCTTATATTTATGTCCATTTTTGTTAATTTTAGTTTTTAAGAGTATTGGTAGAATTTAAATAATTTTCCCGTAGGCATGTTTAAGATGGATATTTGGGTGTAGTAGTATCCCCTATTCATGTAGAGGTAGTTTCCAGGCCTGAAAAATTCATAGAATTAGTTTAAATTGCATAAATAAGTGTGAAAATTAACGTAGTTATTAAGTATAGGAATTAGTTCATGTTTGGTTTCAAAATTTAGATAAAATTATGTAGATTATGGAAATGTTTTCGAATTTAAGAAATGTTAAACGGGGTGAAAGTTATAGGGCTTCAAAGAATTATCGTAATGTGAAAATTATTGTAGCCAATCAGATTTCAGGAAATATTCTCCGTAACTAATGAAAACATTCGATGATTTGGTTGTCGAGCAAAAACATATATAAGCAAGTGCAGTAGATTCACAAACTCTCTTGATTTTCATCTTTTGCAACAACTTGCCAAAGTAAGCTGTTGCAAAAATTTTTTGAAAATAAATTTTGAAAACAAATTAATGTCACTTCGGTAATTTAACAAAGTGCGATTCAGTATCGGAAGTGTTAACGAAACAGTTGATAGTCTTTTGTCGGAATATAATTAAATTAAGGTTAGTTTACCTTTTTAAATTTCATCGGAAGTTTTCGACAAGTTATAAAAATATTTCCGCAGTTTCGACTTTATTCATTTTTAAATTATTATTGTGTATGTTGCCATGGATATTTAATTGTGTTGTCTTCGTGCTTTTATCATTATACACCTTGTTTACCAAAAGTGTGTTTAATTTACAACAACCTTCAACGATCCATGCTTTGCAAAATTTAATTTGAAGTTAATTATAAAGAAGTGATGAGCCTAAAAATAAAGTTTCGTCAAGATTCTAATAACATTAGTGAAACTTACTAAGTGAATAAGCTGTTCATTTAAAAGAAAATTGGGAGATTGCAGAGCAGAGTTGCAGTTCGCAGGAGCTGTTGTCTTCAACCAACTTCAATAGCAGTAACCTACAAAAGGAGGATTTTATATGTGAGTACTTTATTGTTGACATTGGTACTTTTTTTTGTTATGTTCAGAATTTTTATCCTTTGTAATAATCTTGATGTGCAACAACAGGTATGCATGTCCAAAGGGAATGTTATTTGTTCTATAAATGTAAATGTTTTATATTAATATTGTTGTTCATTCAAACGTAGTTATACTTACTTGTATGTCGAGTTTCATTTTGGTTGTGGTCAAATCATATGTTGCGTATTCACAGCGCATGCCCACGTATATTTTTAAAAGAATTTTGTTATGTACAGGGTGTAACACAGTTATTAATGCGAATTATAAATTATAATTCTAGTTACTTAATCAATTTTAATCCTTATAGAAATAATAGGACATTATCTCAATTTTTTTTTAATCATATTAACTATGGTTATTGTATTCAAACAATCAATATAATTAAAATTCATAATCATTTATTTTACAATCTTAAGAGTAGAGTTTCTTCTAAATTTAGATCCCGATCCCCTGTTGATGAGTCTCATAGTTCTACCGACGAATATATTTTCCATATTAAGAGCTTTAGCCGATATTATAAAAATAAATAATAATTTAAATAATAAACTATTAAATTTAAATATAAAGAATATAAATTTAGCGTATAATAATAATTAAAGATAGTGGGGGTAAATATCAATACAATATATATATATATATATATATATATATATATATATATATATATATATATATATATATATATATAAAACGAATGTAAACCTAAGTACAACTACAGAGGTATATGTTCAATATAATAAATATAATAATTCTTTACAATGTTAAGAAGTAACTAATATTCTAATTTTTGCTTTAAATTCAAATATTGGACATCTTATAAAATTAAAAGTCATCACCTTCACTTTCACTATCATTTTCACTCGAATCTCTGACATTGATTACTAGTGGTTTTACCATTTCCTCGGCTCTTTTTTGAACGTCCCACCACTGGCTGATTTTCGAACGCTTCCTCGACTAAAAATCCACGTCTCATCCAAAACGACAGGATCGTAACTAATTTCACAACTTTTATTAACAAAATATTTTCGCAAAAAATGTTTCTCGAGCACCAGCAATATGAACCTACTCCATTAAACGCCTTCTTCCATCGTCAACTTTGAATTCAAAACCAATTTTGTGTAACAATTGTTTCAAACTGGTTGTACTGAAGGTAAATATTTTATCTTCTTTAAGTTCAGTTTGGAGTTTTTCGATAGTAATATGTGAGCCTAAAATTAAACAGTGATTAACTCCATTTAACAATAATTTCTGAATTATTTACCAGTTGCATGCATGGTGTAAATTTTTCGTTTCAAAACGTCTTTCACGTATTTGTCGACATCCTCTGACTTCGACTTCAAACGCAGCCTATGTTTTTGCGGTGAATCCGGCGCCGATTTACCAGATTCTAAAGCGAGAGCCATTCTTGCCTTTGTCCGAGTTACGGTTTTCTCGGCAATGCCGCATGCGAGAGCAGTTCGCTGCAACATAATATTACATAAATATAAATTTAAATAGTGAAAATTATTAGCGTACCTGGATAATGGAAGTTAAAGGTAAACTTGGTCCCCCGTTATCGCGTTCCATCTTGTAATAATGCAGTATATTCATTAACATTACTCGAGTTTGGCTTTTCAAAGATTTACCTTTTAATGACATCATTATTTGCTGCAAAATAAATAAATGCATTCAATCAATTGCAAATACATTTTGCATTATAAACTTACCTCGTAATACCGAATATTAATAATAATAGTTTTGAAAAAAACTGTTTACAAATGCAATGGAAACTAATAAATTACGAAGCGAAAGATAAATTATTATAACTACAAAACACGATGCGATTATACGAAACGAAATACGAAGAATAATTTGAGGTTAAATAGCCAAGAAGACATCTGCAGAATCGACATACGTTTTTAAATCCTGCATTTAAAATATATAGCAGACGTATTTATTATAACCCGTCTTTCTTTAAGTGGGAACTTCGCACTAAGATAAAGGGAAACAGATGCATTTCACAGTAATATTATATACCCATTCTCGAGTCCGCCATGAGACACCTCTCCCCGGCGCTACTATGTACCAATTTTCACGAGTCAGAGCAGTTGCGTCATAACTAATTTTGTTTCATTACCACCTTTAGACCCCCCCACCCCCCCTATTGTGTACGAGAGGCAGTGAACTCTTAGAGTTCACTGACGAGAAGATGCAGATAGAACTGATGTAGGTTGGAAATTCTGTCCGGTGTTGTCAAGCATTCTGACATTAAACATTTGACATAACATAACTTAAATTTTATTATTGTGATAAAATAAACATAACCCCTGAAGCTGAGATTTGACAGTTGTGAAACTGTTATTTTTCACAATCTGACAACATTGGCGTCCTCTGACAGTATTAATATTAGTGACGCAACTGCTCTTACTCGTGAAAATTACTATATATTTACCAATTTTGATTTAAGACACAATGACATTCAGCAATTTACTTTCTGAAATTTTTCCCTTGTAGAAATTGTGTGGAAAACACATGCATTTACAACGAACATCATTATTAACCTTAAATATCTAATTAAATAACTAATCTGATTCAATAAAAATGTGTTTGTGATTTCCTTCCATTTTGATATTCTAATATATTTATTAAGAAACGCGTCCTCATCATCTCCGATGTCTTATAGCCATTACATCACGGATCAATTTACAAAAATTTTTAGGTTGCCAAACCTTGGTCTGGAATGATGTCATACTTGTCACTCTTACAAAATGTGTTACAAACAGAATGCATCCAGTGGAAAACTTTGATGTGAGCAAATTCACGATCGTATTTTTGTCAATTTTTACGTATTTCAGGGGGCGTACATGCAAGATTATCCTAATTATATTCCATTTTCGTGTTTTGTGACAGAATTTGGATAAAACTAAAAAGAATAGACCAAATTTTCACTTTTAAAATTAAGACATTACCAACCGGCACAAAAATCCCCAAATCAACTAAAGTAAAAAAGTGTGTTTAAAAACGGCGTAAAAAGGGCAAATTAAAAAAAAAAACGTGTTTCATAAGATCTTGTAGCACTCATTCTTTAAAAAACTCGTTTTTTTAAACTTGAATTCATGCTTCAAGACTGGACTTATGAAACTTTTTTTTTAATAAAATATTATTGTTTCTTATTTTATTAATTGTTGTTTTTCTTTCATTAATAAACAACATTAATAACAAATCGCCTAGAATAATTATTGACAAGCAACAAATTTGAGAGCATTCGTAAATACCTTGTCTGATGAAGGTGAAATCCTGGAGAGCAACTGTATAGTTAAAAGCAATTCACAATTATACAACTAAAAGCAATATTTTTAAGCTCGAAAGTATATTTAAAATTCCAAATTTTACAAGGCGTTATTTGTAAAAAAAATGGTGCTCGGCGTCAATTCCGTTTCCTCATATGCTAATATGAATTCAAACTAGTTTTATGTGCCATACTGATTGTCAAGCAATTATTCAAATTAGTGATTTTTAAAGATTTAAATTTTAAATATTTCCTGTTTTCCTCAGTGATTTATCTATATGAATTAATTATTATTAATTATTTTGTATTTATTATGTGTTATGGGAATGTTCTGCCCGTCGTCTGTCCGTGGATTTTGAGCTGAACTGTTTGACGTATAATGATATGGATTTTTTAATATTCATTAGGTCTCAAGTAACTACGAGCACTAATATTGTTGTGCTATCTAAACCCCAGCTCAGTGATTTAAAGAACATACAATTTAAGCCGAACGATTTGACGTTCTTTAAAAGCGCAAGCAGCTACGGCTGCAGGCTAATATGGTCAAATGTCAAATTTGACGTAGAATAGTTTGCAACAACACTTACTATACATGGATTAAACGGGGTTTACAGATGGTAGGTGCACTAATTTATCAAGTCAAATTACAAAATTCGAGATAGTAATCCAAACAGTAGATTGAACCAAGAAATCGAAATTATGGTTTATCATTACATTAGGCTATTGTTGAGTAGTGACGGCTTGCACAACAATAACTGAATATCGTCTCGAAAAGAAGTACTACATCACCGGAAAAATGTATGTGAACTTGTAGAGGAACATTAAATATTTTTCTGAATTTTGTTATACTTATTCTGTGGAACCATTTTTAATTCTACCGATACCTTTCTTGTGGGATTTGCACTGTATATTATTGAAGAAGAGAATGATATGTTTCTGAGCGTCTCTTAATTTTCTTCCTTCCAATTACGATCTTCGCTTGTAAAAATACAAATCATGTTTCTGCTGTGTTAATGTACCTGACACGGTAAAAGTCATTCCTTTATGTTTTGAAGCTATTGTGTTTAATCAATCTTACATGTTTCGAAGAGTTAATACTACTTTTAATCACCAGAGTTTACAGTTGACTCTATCGAATATAAAACGAAGTCAGTTTTAACAAATTCTACAATAAATCTAATATGCCTTGTATACAGAATTAAGTTTATTGCAGATTATTGGTTCGGGGTTTGATTACTAAATTTTACAGGGTTTTTAATGTAGCACTTAATGCAGTACACTTGAATAACTCGTTTTTAATCAAGATATTTATTTGTTACTCAATAGTAAACATGCATTAACCTAACTGAACTTAAGCTGTGTAAAAGCTACAAATTTGTAAATAATTTTTATTTGTTACTCATTTGTAAACGTCAATTTATCAAGTAAGCTTATTGACGTTGAAAGTTAATCTTAACAAGATAGCTATTAGTTAAAAATTTACAGGTTAGAGACGAAAGTTGTTGATTTTTTACAAGTTAGAGACGGCCGTACCTTGTTCACATTGTATTAGCAAAATATTTACATTCGAATGTGTTCTATTTGCATCATAAATGAGTAACAAATAAATTATATAACAATACACGCAAGGTAACTGGTTTTACTGGCTCCAGAATGTAACTTATATCCTTCTGTCCACCAGTAAAACCCTTTTTACCTTGCTAGTAATGTTGTATACTATTACAAGTCGACTAACTGTCAGTAATAGCATGTGTATTTGTGACCGTAATTTTACAATTTTATTATAATTTACAAATGAATAATAATATATTCCGTGGTACGCACGGTGGCAGTTTTTACTGGCTCGAGGGGATTATAGACTCGCGGCTCGCCAGTAAACTTCTCCTCTTGCCAGTAAAAATCTATGCTAATAATGTAAAATACTATTGAGTAAAATTTATATAAAATATAACTGTTATTCAATTTCACACCTGTCGTAACGATGTGTACCGAACAGCAGCTTGATTAGACAATAATCTGGACAGATGCAACTCTAGTAGAAGTGACTTGGTTTTACCAAGGTCAATGTCTTAAAGAGTTGTAAATTTAGTTAGTATTGATTATGTTTTATGTCAACCTATTTTTCTTTTCTTTCTTTTTATTACGGTACATAATTTATAGTCCTTTAACGTATTGTCAACTATCTTTACGTTACAAGAACTCCTTAAATGTATTAATGCCCAGATTTGTTACATCTATGAGGCCCATTTGTTAAAATACAAATTTTCTAATGTTAATATCTCTTGACAATGTGCAATAATAATAAAAAAAAATATCATAGATAAATATGTTTTAGTTTCTTTTCATACAATAGGAATCCATAAAAGTCTCCGAGTTTCTCTCGGACAAGATGTACGAAACTTCACATTCTATCGTGTACAAATCTAATTTTTTTTTATTTAACAGTGTTCATTTTATCATTTAATCATTTTTGTTACATTAGTATCCCAAACTGCATTTTAGTTATTAAATGATATTTAATAACAGCATCATTTAATTGCATACGAATAACATTAGCGATTCATCGCGATAAATAAATCGAGCAGCACAATTGCGAGATTAAAACAAATACCATTATCCATATGCGAATCTTACATATGCACTATTTTTTATGGATTCTCAAATTAATAAATGCAGATTACAAAGTGATAAGTTAAATAAAGGTTCTCGAGGTTGAAATCAACATTTGCATATTGGTTTCCGCTTTTTGCATTCCGCTATTTTTTGTTTGCGATCTCTTGTTTCCGCGTACCTTTTTGATTTCCAGGCCATCACGTATGCGTGGTTCTGTTTCCGTACGCCTTTTTGGCTTTGCGCCATCTTGTTTCCGTTGTGCGTTTTGGTTTTTCGCCATCTTGCTTGCGTTATCTGGTTTCTTGTAGTTTTTTGGCTTTTCGCCGTCATCTTGTTTCCGTATCCCTTTTGGCATTCATCTAACTTGTTTCCATGTGGTTTTTGACTTTCCGCCATCTTGTTTCTATGTGCCTTTTCGGCTTTCTGCTATCTTACAAATGATATCTTGTTTTCTTCTATCTTTTTGGCTCTGCGCCATTTTGTTTACTAGTGCCTTTTTGTCTTTTACCCATTTTTTTGTCGTTGAAATTAAAACATTGGCCTTGTTTCTTGAATTTACATATTGAATGTAGTCACTAATCAGATTAGTGCGCATGTGTAAAATCAGAATCTGATACGATAGTTGATAGCTGTAGCTTAGCCGAGAACATCTATATGAGGTTAGCTATTCTACTAAAACATAGTTGTTACGTAGCCCCAGGGAAAGTTCGGTGACTCCTTCTTAAATTTATGTACTTAATCACTAAAAGTACTAAGACCAAATCACCCCTCTTGTTTTGTGTATTTGACTGTTTGCCAGTTCCTTTGTTTTGAATGTTGTCTTTTGTATGTTAGCATATGTACTTGTTCATGTGTTGTAACGGGAATATTAAGATGAAAAGCTTGAGTTTATTTCAATAAGTTATCTATATGTTCAATTTGAAACTATTCAAATACGCGGCATTTGAAAGTTCATTGATATGTTGGAAGGGAATGAGACTCTGTCATAATCATGATGTGCAGTTTTTAAAACAGTCGCGTTAAGAAAGCGATCAAAATAAGCGATCTGAGTTGAGTTGTCGATCGATTGACGCCGCAGCATAAGTGACATTGTATAGTCACGCGGTCCTATAAAGTGTGAAAATTACAAATAAGAATTAATTCTCGATCTAATAGGGAAGAAGTAGAAAATTATCTTCCTTATTACAATAATAAAAAATGCAAATATTGGTAAGTTTCCGATAATAAAAAGATTGCGCAATAGTTTGCAATGGCGTTTTAAGTGCGTGTTGAAGGTATTCCAAGTTGAATTTTTGATAGCGAGTGATAAACGTACAATAAGACATTCGACCCAATTAATAGATCGATCTGTAAAGTATAATAACTAAAAAACATTGATAATGAAAGCATGGTCTTCCGTAGCTAGCTCTCAGTTTGTTAGGCACGCCGTTTGCGATTAAAACTGAACAATTAAATAAAACTATCACAAAAGTATAAGAAAATATAAGGACAATAAAGGAGAACGGTTCCAGAGTGACGGCAAA
Source organism: Vesta saturnalis (assembly GCA_036346205.1). NCBI lineage: Eukaryota > Metazoa > Arthropoda > Insecta > Coleoptera > Lampyridae > Vesta > Vesta saturnalis. The sequence continues at coordinate 2,501,192 of JARFJB010000567.1, read as the reverse complement.
GTAACATCATAGGAAGAGCAGTCTCTAACCTATTTGAGGCTCCCTTACCGGTCAAAGGAACGCCAGCATTACATCATCAGTTTTTCAACGAAAATAAGTAAGCACCCTTTTTGTTTGTGTTAATAAATAAAACGTTTTTGTGTTTGATTTCTCGAAACTTTACATTTGACAATCAGATTTTATTTGTTATAATGTGTTAGTATTAAGGAGGTTATTGTAGATATAGGTTTGATTTTATGTATGTTTGTAAGCAACACATTGATGCATTTTAGTTCAGATTTGGAATTTAATTAAATGAGTATAACGTTTGAATTACTTTTATTGATAAGATTATTGATATTACAAACTTATACAAATATTGAATATATAAATGTAAGAAGAAGTCAACTCTATAGGAACTCAGATAAATAAATAAATCGAAATGAGCATAACTTTGGTCAATGATAACAGTAATCGTTTCTTTATTTTAACTTTGGGCTAGCCGTCGCAATCAATTAAGAAAGGAATTCGTAAACGGTAATCTTAAAGTTCATTTACGCAAACCGAAATTAATTAGCAAGCAAAGTAAAATTTAACTAGTAAATGATATCTTTATAAATTGAACCCATTCAGTTTTAATAAAACGTAATAAAAAATAATTTTAGTTTCACAATAACAATAATAAATTTTATTCAATAATCTTGCAATTATAAAAAAGGTTTAAAAGAACTCAAATCTTATTCTTTGGAGCGGGTTAAAACAACAAAAGTAATAACTAAGGGTATTACGCCCATTGCAGTCTTTGTATGCTTGTAGTTGGGAGATAGTGTACATGTTTGCATGTTAAATAACCTGTTTAGTGTTCTTGATCTGAACTTATAAATTTTCTGGATATTTTAGTTGAGTTGGAATGTTTTCTTACTTGTGTGGGTCTTTGCAGTGGTTTGTTGACTAATTTCTTTTGTTTTTGGGGATACGTCAATATTGTTTATTTATAGCATGTAAACGTTTATGCTAATTATTAAGTAAATAAATCTCTTAATTCGCTTGGTATTGCTCTTATTCAGGTCCATTTATAGCACAAGATAACCCCGCAAACTACATTATAACTTTTAATTATACCGCTAGATGGTGCTTCAAACAGGATGCTAATTCCTAATTATAACACAAGTTGTTCTAAAACTCGTATGTCAACTTCAAATTATACCATACGGTTGCCCTGGTCTTTTAGAAATGGGACATTGATGTCCGAAATGGGGTTTATGTTAGAAATGGAAGCAGTCCTAACTGAAGCCAAACCCGAGTTGTCAAATGGGACCTAGTGTTAGAAATGAGTTAAATCTGAAAGGCACACGGAAACAAGATAGCTCAAAGCCAAACAGGTGCACGGAAGCAAGGTGGTGGAAAACCAAAAAGGCACATGAAAACGTGATGGCGCAAAACAAGGTGGCGGAAAGTCGACAAAGTACTCGGAACAAGATGGCGGAGAGCCAAAAAAACACAAGGAAACAAGATGGCGGCAAAAAGCCAAAAATGCACAAGGAATCGAGACGGCGAACAGCTAAAATGGCGCATGGAAACATTTAACTAGCTTCTGTCAAAAGAACATTAGATTCATAAACATGATTCAAGATGCATGTCCTAGAGGCACGCTCAAAATGTTGATTGAAACCGATTTCTACCGACAGGACAATATATATGGAAAAAAGATATAACCCACAATTGTGTCAGAATTAAATAATCAGAATAAAATCGTAACACCAAACATGTGGCCCTTTAAAACCAACCATGCCAGTCTTTAAGTCAATAAGCCCATCAAACAATAAGGCAAATTACGGTACATATAAAATACAGCAACAGTAAAATTGCACAGGTAATAATAAGGCAAAGGCAAGGACGAAAGAAAATAGACAAGAACACGTACACAATTGTTTAGTGAATACATACGAAAATTTACAATAAATTACATATGAAGAGAAATTAGTTCACAGGCAAACATTTCTACTTAACAAGCTGACACAAAAAAAACTCATTAAATAAAGCCTTAAAAAGGTAAGTTATAAATAGATCATAACATCGTGACGGATATATAAGTTTGAGTACGTTAGAAAAATACAGCGCCCCTTTCTCAGGTTACTCATTCATCTATACAACAATAAAAATAAAATTCGAGGTGTTTAATGGTCATCTGGACCCGGGAGTATATACCCACTCGGAAATTGCACATTACAATTAATAACCAGAGCGGTATCCTGCACCCGTTCGCCCACGCCTCACCTCTACACAAATATAAATATAAACAACAAACAACAATGCTAATTCGCACATACTAGAGTGAGGAAGCCCTGTACTGTCTTAGCAGATTTCAGCTTAATGAATCCGCGTGCGAATGAGATACCTTCGCAAGGCAATGCTTGATTTTAATACGTTATATACACTTGAAAAATTATTTGCTGCCAGCCTTCATTTATATAAAAATAAATACCTACCAACACTTGAATTCCTTTAATTGATTACAGACGCAAATCGTTAACATACGCGGTTTAACTTCAAAAAAGGTGATTGTTATTTATAGATTAATATTTGAAAAACACATTAAAACTAACACCCGAAATAAAAAACCAATTAGCGTTGGTTAATTCAAAATAAAATGTACACGCAAGAAATATTTATAAACCGAACGGTTTACAACGGAAGTTTCTAATTAAAACAAATCAAAGCCTTTCAAAAGTGGTAATAAAAACAAGAAAAATTAATTTACGTTGGAACAGTTTCATATTAATTATTGAACATCTTAATTTTAAAAATATGCATTCCTCCTTAACAAGCGCTACATCTAGGTCTCAAATTTCAACGTACCAAACAAAGATCCCTTTAGATTTGCGCTATGTACCGACACAATTTATATGTATATATATATATATATATATATATATATATATATTTATATATAAATGAAAGAATTTTACAATGCATTAATGATTATTTACGTAAGTGCAAAAAGGATGTGTTTATTACCGGCAACGTGCGCTTTTGTAACGAGGCCTTTAGGGAGAGTTGGACAACACGTCGACTGTAATGAACACTTTTTGCATCAGTTGCATACACAATTTTTTCTACGTTCATTAAAAGCGGTTTTACTAAGTGCTGGATATTAAAATTAAAAATGCTTCAGTTACTGTTATTCATATTTTCAATAATGCATATAGCTATTAATTTACAGTACTGAAACGGTAGACTTACTTTTCCTTAAACCTCTAAAAATGGACAATGATATTTGACATAAACATTGACGTTTGGTTTTGGTCAGATGTACTAATATGTTTGCAAGTTTGTAAATTATGTTTTACCACGAGCATGAGCACTATTTTCGTTCATAGTGTTTAGGTGGACAAAACGGCCCAAGCGTTAAATTCGTTCGCGAACGATTGTCGGAGCATTTCAATAAACAAGCACCAAGTAATGCTATTGTACTGACTATTATAACCAAATTTAGAAGAACTGAAAGTGTGCTACACCAAGGAAATGGTAAAGTTGGACGAAAAAATCACGAATATGTATTCAATTAAATCATGGACTTATCACGTTGTAGTCAAGGGAGATCTGCTGCAAAATTGAATATGAACATGAGGGCTCTTTAGACGATATGGAAACAACTTAATGCCCGTTCATACGTTATTCAGACGATCCAATAATTAAGAATGGGGATTGTGCTGCAAGACTTGAATACTGTTATAGAATCCTTGCTTTGCAATATGATAACCACATCAGTAACACCTCGTACAGTAAGGAATGTCATTTTCTTTTGTCGGGTCATGTAAACAGGCATAGCAATAGAATTTTAGGTTTACAAGGACCAGGAGAGGTGCAAAAAATATCGTTGCATACTGAAAAAGTAACCGTCTGGTGCGCAGTTTCTAGCCGAGGATTTATTGGGCCTTACTTCATTGAGGAAAACGGACGTCCAGAAATCAAGAGCGCTATATTGCTCAAGTTCACATAACACACCGTTTCTAGATGACCATAGGAGGTTTTTCAGATCAAGAAACTTATCCTTCGGTAGCCAGTTTTTTCAGCAAGATGGGGCAACATGCCACAAAATTTGATTGCTTGAAATGTAACTATAATGGTTTAATAATTAGACAATGGGCTAATAACGTGTCATCTATTTAAACAATATTACATACTTCAAAACATGTACTGTACAAATGAAGTTTATCTGTTGTCAATTCATATTTTCTGACATTTTCTACATTTGCAGTTGTACCTTTTAAATCAAGTTAGTACGCATACGTAGTGTTAAATAAAATGTTTATTGCAGTAGTGCACTAAAGATACCTATTTACACTAAAAATAATACAGAAAGTGTTCGTTTTTTGAATGAACGTAGGAAAAATATCTAAACAGTTTTTTTTATATTAAAACAATGAACACGTGTTGAACGCCTTTTTCGCTAATTGTCTGCTTATATCATTATGATTACGGGATCTAGGCACTGGAACTATGACAGGACCTGTAACAAACCAAATACACCCACGTACCACACAAAAATTAAAACTGATGATGATAGCCTAGCTATTGAAACGCGTTCGGTGTTTTTTAATTTTTGTGTAGTACGTGGTTGCATTTTCACGGAAAATTGAATTTTGGATTAAACTGAAGAATTTCCTATAAAGTCTTACTATTAGTTTTGATTATAAAACTATACTGCAAACGCATAAGTTGAAAATACTGGAAATAAATCATTCTCTAACACTTTTACTTTAAAATAGTAATAAATAATATTAGTTACGAGTTAATTACATTATTCATAATTACCCAAAAAATAGTCTATGTAGTAGGTACGAAGAAAGTAATTTAAAAGCTATATTCCGAATTGGATTTTCATTATTGAAAAAAGTTCAGATTTCAATTTTAGATATTAATGTTATCATGCAATAAAAACTGAAGAGTTTCGAACTGCCTTCTTCAAGAGTTGAAAAGATTTTAGAAAATTTTCATTTCAAACTTACTGAAGTGTACCTCTCTCTACCTTATGAAATTTTACAAATTTAAGCATTAATTGCTCTGTTATAAAATTAAGCAGACCTTGTACAGCGTTTTAATTAATTACTGCTTATTAAGTTTGATTATACACATTGAACTAATTAATGAAGCTAATCGGTCGTATGAGGTTTTAATCACCACTGGGATCTCTATTAACAGCAATTTGATATTTTTTACGAAAATTAAATAGGCAGGCGAAATCGTTATATCGTCCTATAGTAATTATTTTTATGACACAACTGAGCTCTTAATTTGTTTTGTATATTTTATCTGTGATATGCAGTAACCGTGTTATCTATGTAATATTTGTAAACATTTTTTTGTGTTGATATTTTATTTTGCTTTTTATTACCTACAGGGAGCACTAATTTTTAGCGAAAACCACAGACCTTGTTTATGACTCAGCTTCCAATTATTATTTAGTATTTTTCAAATTTTTAATATCACCCCATTTTGTGTTATATAAAAACGGCACTGTGTTCACATTTTTAAACTATTCCTAATATCAACGCATGAATTAATCGTTTCAATCCTTTAGCGGTTCATACTCACGGATCCAATTTGTATTTACATGTTGTGATAACCAAGTACCTATTTCAACGTTAACGAACTCCTTGCATTATTTAATACCAACCATACAAGAATAAAGATAATTATACTTTGGGCAATTGCCACTGAAGTCAATCAAGTCATAACACCATGGCGGCAGAATGTCAGTGACGTAGATGAGAGTAATCAACCACGTGCCAATCACGATTTTGTTGCTCGAACTGTTGCAATTATACGCTGCACATATAACCATTTTTGTATCATATTATTACAAGCACTTGATATTGAAGGATACTAAAGCAACAAAAACAAAAACTACGGAAACTGGAACTCGATCGCTGGAACATTTAGAACCAGAGTCACCAAAAGATGGTGGTCCTTCCTTCACTTCATAATACGCATCGGTAAAAATGGGGGCATATCTTTAGTAGTTTTATATCGTCGTTTAACACAAAGATCGAACTGTCAATGTAGTCTAAAGTTGTTTCAGTTGTCCTGTCAAGAATTTATCCTAAGTAGGTAGGCGAATAGTTAAAAAATGTTTCACATTTTCAGTAAGGCTGTATATTAAAAGTCAAGCAGTATAAAGACTCGGGCAATAGATAAACTGTCGCTCCGTACTAATGAGGGAAAGAAATGTTAGTTTTGTAAAAGCGCATCTGCTTAAAGTGGTCTTATGCGTGGGTTTCTAAATACTAATGAGTATGCATTTGCGTTGTTGCATTAAACACGAAGAGTCGTAAATTGTTTAAAACAATACCAAAGGCAACACTAAGAATATGGTCTACTAAGATTTTATTTTTTTTGTTTTGATACAGTACCGTAGTGCTTAAAGTAACGTGACACTGGAATTTACATTTCAATAACTTTTTTCTTTGTTTAAATGGTGTAGACTAAATATAAATGAACACTTTCATATGATTAATGTTAACGTACAATGTTTGTTTTGCTCAGCTGTTTCAACAGCTCATCTCCATCAAAAGAAGTGGACGTATTGAGTAAAATTACCAACTGACTTAACCTTCAGCTACAATTTTTTGCAGTTAGCTTCATTTATCTGTAACGTAAATGTTTAACTTCGTATAGCGCGCCCCACTTTTATTTATATTCAATTTGATGTATAATGAGAGTCGCAGTTTCTCATCGAATGTTTATTATTTTTCTGTAGCGGTCGTACGGTCTTCCAACCAGCTGACTTGAGCGTGTTCATTTGTTTCGGAACAGGTTCAAACGGAAAAGTCCTGTGATTTGACCCTAGCTTCGTATATGTCGTGTTGAACTGAATTCAGGGTCTATCTACGGTGACCACTCGACGCCAAAATTGATGTGAAATTCAGTTCAAAATGCTCCACACATTGCCTCGAAGTTAATAGTCCGTGGTGAGCAGCCTCAGCACCCATTGGGCTGATAGGTTTTTCAATCGTAATTTATTAAATACTGTTTTTTAACATACACTTATGGCTTTTGGTACTTCGGCTACTTCATTGGACGATCTGCCATTTCGTTCGACAACCTGCGATAATTATTTCATGGACTCGTTTAACGATTTTCTAAATACTACATCTGTTGACCGAGCTCGTCATCAAAGACAAATGTTCGACCACGTAGTATCATAACGATTGTCATAGACAGTTAATACTTTCCATGAACAGCATATAAATTCGTCTTTATTTGTTTGAATGTGTTCTCATCCAAAAATAGTAAGGGTATTACTTGTTTTCCATTTTATTGAAAAACACTAGCCACGTTCAAATCAACAACATTAAGCTTTGAACGTTGGGGCGATGTTGTTTGAAATTTTGTAGCACACGTTAGTAACGTTAACTTCAATCAGCTCTTAAATACACGTACTAATTTAACACATTCTCATAAGTTAACTAAATTTTCAATATGCAATATTCTTGATAATATAGATTTCCACTCTGTACTTATTTTTGTAGATATGTAATTAAAGCAATACGATTGAGATTACGTTATAGACACGCCTACTCCTACATCTAATGTTTACATGATTGGCATGTGTAAACGATAATTAAGCAAGCAAAATCATTCTTATGTCTTACTTGAACTTCATAAGAATTACCTTGTTAGCGTTGTCTGGTGCGTTATTGTGAAACCATCAGTACGTCTTCGCGCTGTGTTGCAACGTAATTATGTCATTTGGCACTAGTACGAGTGCCGATGACGATGCGTTAACTATTAAGTCCACCATACGAAGTAGTATCCACTAGAGGGGTGTTTAGCTCCACAGAGATAATTACCGAAAAATTACACTCTTTCCCTTTGTTTAACGGCACTGTGTTTAGTGCGTCGACCGACTCCATGCGCTAGGAAATAAGCTGACCTATACCGCCACGAATGCTAAGTAGCCTTCGTATTGTAAATATTTCTGTTGATGTTGAATAATTTAGTTTTGTAATTCTAATTTTTATACAGGGTATCCTGAAAACATTTAACCACATAAATTGGCATATACTACCGAGAACTTAAACTTCCTTAAAATGTAGAATTTTTCGGAAAACCAAACCTTACTGACAATAATGCTACTCTTACTCAAATTAATTGCTTTCCTTACATTGACTTTCGTAGCAATAATTAAAACACTAGAATCTGTTTACAAATCTGATATTTAATTACTCACAAAACTCAGACCTGATAAAACGAATTGGCCGACTAGTGGTAGCTACGCCGCGTGTTATGTGAATGAGACAGGATTGGATGAGGTTAAGAGTTGCATCATGTAGGACAGGTAAACAATTAAACTGCTCAAGTTAGAATTTACGAGCTTTGCACAATGATGGTTAATGTGCTAAATTAGGAAAGAACCACCAAGAAAACCCCATTTATTAACAAATAAGTAATTTCACAAGTACATTAATAAGTTAAAGAACAAAATAAACAAGCGAAAGGGTTCAATATGCCAATATAACAAAATACCATTAAATCAGGTTAAAGTGCGTACAAAATTATAAAATTTACTAACAGAAAAAAAATAAAAAGCAGTTTAACTACACATAAACACAAATGAAATCACACCCACAATTGTGTCATAAATAAATCAGAATAAAAATTGTATACCAAACATGTGACCCTTATACAACCACTCATGCTGGCCTTTAAGTTAACACTACAGTAAATAAGAAAATAATAATGCAGGTTAAGGTACACATAAAATACCATAAACAGTAAAACTAAACAGGTAACTGCACTTATATAAGAACAAAAAAATAGGTAAGGAATTTACACATACACAATTGCGTGGTTAATAAAAGCATAAAAATACATGCGTACAATTACAATAAATTACATATGTAAAGAAAAATCAGTTCGTAGACAAAAATTCTAAATAAGCTAGCTGAATCAAAGACACTTAGAATATCTTTAAAACAAAGCCTTGCAAGGGTCAGGTGCAAATAAATCATAACAAAGTGACCTGCCCGCAAGTGACTACGCCACAAACAACAGCATCCCTTCCTTAGCTTACACGTTTATTATACATCTCTCTGCATTTAAAAACAATAAGAACGGGTTAATTTAACAGTAACAATGGAATTCGACGTGATGTTAAGGTCATCTGGACCCGTGTCTGTAAACCCCGGTATCATTTATAACAATTCAACTGGGTCTGTCGTACCACGTTTGTCCACGTCTTACTGTCTACACGGCCGAAAACATTAGTAAACAGTCAACAATGCTAACTCGTACTAGCAATAAGGGACGGTGCACTGTACTGTCTGCAGCGGACTCCTTTTATTTTAACCGGATTTCAGCTTAATGAGCGTGCTTGCGTAATTAAATAGATACTTCTTGCATGGCTATGATTGATTTCTAATAGATGACATAGGCTTGTTGAATTGTTTGCTGCGAGCTTAATTTACATTAAAATACCTACTTACATTTGAATATAATCCTTTATAATCACTTGATCACCAATACGTAACGGCTTAAGATACGCTGTTTAAACCCAAGACGATAACGATTATTTATAGATATATTGTTTACACGCTCGCTTATTAAAACTCGAATATTTAGCGATACGTTTATTTACACGACCACTTTAATTTTGTGCAAAACTGACATTAAAAACAATACAGAAAAGAAAAAAATCAGTTTCGCGGTTTTAGTTTTACTAAAATGTACACGATAAAATATTTATAGACAAAACGGTTTACAGTGAGGGTTTGTAATTAAACAATCAGATCGATCCGACCTGAATCGCAAATCTAACTGCAACTCTGTCCTTACTTTCCAAATCCACCCTCGTTTTTAAAAGACAAGAATTATTACGTGAGAATATTTTCATATTTATTACTAAAGAAAGTATTAATTTTTAAAATATGCACTCGTACGTAACAAACCCTATATTTAGGTCTCAAAATTCAAAGTACCAAACAAAGATGTCTTTTGATTTGCGGTATGTACCGATGTAATTAATTGCTAACTGCGACGTTTTTACCTCAAAAACGTGTATAAAAATTTTCAATGATTCATCACAGTCTTTCGGTACAGGTATTTGCGACAGAAAACCTGTTTTCTACCCCAATATATGTTTTTCTTTTTCTTTTCAATCCTTAGTCAAATCAGTTACATAAAATAAAATTTCCCGAAAACATTATCGAATTACGATTTATTACTAACATATTAAAACCCGTTAATTATCTTGTCTTTCGCGGTAACAATTACGATTAGAAAATTTTTGTTACAACAATAAAATGTTCTCGATTCGCTACCTACACCCCTCATCATTTTTTAAAAAATCAACCGTTTACGAAGTAACTGAATTTTTTCACACTTCTTTTCTCTGACTTAAGAAGTAATTTTTTAAGCGTTCTAGCTGTAACGCTAAGAATCTTTTTGGACAAATCGCCACGATTTCACTCTTACAATCTGTACTTAAACGTCGATCTTATTATGGAACACACTCAGAGTTGACCGTTTGTTTAGGATTTATCTAATACGAGCCATTATTATTGAGAATAAAATTTTATTTTAGATGTGTTTAAAGTAGTTGCATACTGCTATAATGCACTTAGCCATTCTTTCCTTCCACTTCTTAAATACTTTAGGAATACTATTAAAATAACACCGAACACCAGCATCAATCTCTTTCTCTGAAAAAATCTTCTTCCTCGTATATTCTTTTTTAACCCAAAATGCAGCCAAAATACTGCCGAGTTAACTCTGCAATGTGGGAAGAAGCATTACCGTGCATAGCATAATTCCCTTCTTTAGCACTTCATTAAACACTACCGACAAACAGTGTTCGACGTAACATTTACCTGTAACAGTCTTTTCCTTAGCAACGCTCACTAGACCGGTACTTCTCAAGAACACAGCGTACATTACTTTCTTCATTGCTCGCTGCTTTCTGATTATTGTTGGTGTAGTCTCGTCTTCATGGATCCATACGCGGCTCTCTTGTCGACTTGGCGATAATGGTATATAAGTTTTATCGCCTGTTACAATTTTCGACAAAATTTGGTGTCCACCATTCCTAAGCAATGTTAGAGTTTCGTGGCAAATTCGTACTCGTTCTGCTTTTTGAAAATATGTAAGATGATGAGGTACAAAACGACTTACTACTTCTTTTCTGATGAAGGTGATCGTGTATTATTGTTTTCGCAGATGAGGATCCAATCCACAGTTGACCCTCTATTACGGCGTAACCAGTTCTGTTATCTGCTTCCATAATCTTTTTCACAGCAGCAATGTTTTCCTGTGTAACAGCGGTAATGGGAAAGCCTGCGTCTTTCTGGTGATCAACTGTAGTTTTTTCACGTTCGAATTCCTGGTACCATCTGTAAATTGTTGCCAAGGAAGGGGCCTGTTCGTCAAATGTTGATTTCAAACTTCCTACGCAGTCATACGCACTTAAACCTTTCTTAAATCATTATGCGAAAATGTTGTCTGGTTAATATCATTTTTTCACTGCACGTTCGAATTCCTGGTACCATCTGTAAATTGTTGCGAAGGAAGGGGCCTGTTCGCCAAATGTTGATTTCAAACTTTCTTCGCAGTCATACGCACTTAAACCTTTCTTAAATCATTATGCGAAAATGTCTGGTTAATATCATTTTTTCACTGCACTTGCGAAACTTAAAATCTTTTTAAAATGCTATTTAATATAAATTAGCAATGAAGAGGCAAATGTCAAGTAAAGATTTACTCTTACTGAGGCTACGTTTTTTGTTTTCCATAGCCCGCTTAATTTCTTCATTCTCAATGATAATGACTTGTCCCTCGTACCTATCGCGAAGTAAGGTTTTGCGGATATTTCAAAAGTATCACGTAAACCGTTAATTTGATTAGACAATGATAGTAGGACTTTTCTTTGGATAATTAAATCTGCGTTCACATACACCGACTTGAAAAAAACATGAATTAAAGAAATGTTCTCGTCTTTTAGAATTGGGCGTGTTCCCACAGGTTTTATTTCATAACCTACGGATTACGTCTACGTTATGAGAAAATAAAGTACTCAACAGAGTAAAGATAACTGCCAAATTTCAGGGAAATTGGTTAAGTGGATACTGCGCTATTTAAAAAATAGCAAACAGGATACTTGTAGTTACCTAAAAAACTAAAAACTTAAACACTTTTCCCGCGACCGCCATTATTTGACTCCTAGCGTATAGTTAGCCTGTCCGGTAGAACTGAACGGGTATCGGATTAACAAGGAGGATTGTCAATATATGGTTCTATTGTGCTTGAAACCGCCTTAATGCTTTGCTGTCTCGTACTTATTGTACGTGACAAAGAAAGATGGATATATTATGAATAATGCCTCTATTTCTGCCGAACAAAAGCGTTTGCAACTTTCACACATAATGACAAGGCAATAAGAATCAGATGCAGGTAGAATAGAAATTCAATAGGTATAATAAAATGCCAGTGGTTCTCAACACTGCTTTAACATTATATAATTTGTGAAGAAATGCAACTTTTGTATAATAAAAATAATAATCGATTACTAATTACCTATAAGTAATTTCAATTGACACCTTTCACTTATACTTATAACAACAATAACAAATACATTTTTATTATAGTTAGTAAATATTAATTAAATTACAAAGATATACTTTTATAATTAAATGTAAAAATTATAATTGTCATTCGGCTTCAGATTCATCACTTCCTGAGTCATCCAAATCTTGGAAAAGATCATCGTCATCACTTTCTTCAGTGTTAACTGTGAAAATAAGAGGTCTTACTTCATCCACAATCTCTTCATTAACAAAAGTATCTTTAATTATTTTATCCGTATGATCAATACATTTTTGCCATATTTCCGCACTAACTGTTTTTAATGCGTCGTTCCACGTATTAAGAACATCTTCTATATGTACCTACTAAATGGTATAATAATCTATTATTAATTACTTATTGTTACAGTATTGCATATTTATTTGGATTCTTTTGTAATTGGTACACTAAAACGTCATTACCATACTTAGGTATACAATGAACTTTCTAAATGTAAATTGAAATACCTATACTTAATCGAATATTCATTATTATGAATGGCTTTTATAAATGTTTATTATAAAAACTTGCATTCTTCCATAAATTTTAAATGTAATGTTAAAGCAGTGTTGAGAACCACTGGCATTTTATTATACCTATTGAATTTCTATTCTACCTGCATCTGATTCTTATTGCCTTGTCATTATGTGTGAAAGTTGCAAACGCTTTTGTTCGGCAGAAATAGAGGCATTATTCATAATATATCCATCTTTCTTTGTCACGTACAATAAGTACGAGACAGCAAAGCATTAAGGCGGTTTCAAGCACAATAGAACCATATATTGACAATCCTCCTTGTTAATCCGATACCCGTTCAGTTCTACCGGACAGGCTTTAGCGATACATTTTCAAGACACTCTGTACTGTTAAATAAGTGGTGTAAATCAACTGTAAATACTCGTATAACAACCAACGCCGTCTTTATCTGCAGTTTGTAATTCAGAAACTATTATAATCAAAAACTTGGCTTTCTACAAATTGATCACCTATTGATTCTTTTGTGACTACTGTAACTTGCAGGAGAGGTTTTACAAAAAGCTTAATAACGTAGAAAAACTATTTCCGGTCTCACTTTATTTGCTATAATTCCAAAAAGCCCATAAATCAATAATCCTAAATACCAGTGGGATTTTTCTTCACTTTATCTAATATTATTTTTATAGTTAACTAAAAGACATACATTTTATTAGTGTTAAATGATTCTAACAAATTTTTCTGTTATATAATAGTACTTGTGTTACTAGCCACTTCGTGTTTCTCCTCTTAATGCACTTGATACAATACGTCACTAACACAAGACTAATCCAATTTTCTCTTAAAATGGTTATAAACTTCGGATGGAATTATACCTATTTCTCTATTACCTTATACTGTTTTTAGGGTTTTTTTATGACATTTCGTGCAGAAGGGTAGTAATGGTATTGTGGATTCTTTATACGATATTTGCGACGTTTCTTATTCGCTTTTGTTAAAACAACTTAAAACTGTAAAAAAAAAACATAGAACGTTAATTTCGCTCAATGAAAATAATGCTTTGATACGTATAGAAAGGGTAAAGGTAAATAGACCGTCGTTGAAGGTCTTCGTTATGAACTCCTACTGCTATTATGGTTTTGAAATCATTGAAATTAATATTTTACGCGTAGCTGGGTTTAGAAACATTTTGATAGTTATCGAAATTATTCATTTACAACTTTTTCTGTTTAAAAATTGTGTTCAACGACTGTGATTTAAATTACCGGATCTGTGCTTTTCACGTTTGAAAGGTTTAAGAGCATATAATAAAGTATTATGATTTAGTTAGTATGAGGAAAAAATTGTGTTTTGGTAGTTTTAAAAGAGAAATGCGATTAGAAGTAATTCATTATTTTTATGAAAGTTTCCTAAACTAAAATCAATGCTCGTAATGCTAATGTAATTAATAAGTTCAATAAGTTTATGAACGATCCCGTTGAAATCAATGAGTTTTTTGTAACTTTGTTCCAGCATCGGGTACAAAACGGAGCATTGTACTTATAACGAGCGCAGAAAGTGACGCATTTTAGAACAGTGAACTACCAGGCTTAAGGTGCACAAAGATCATAAGGAATTAATCGATATACCTAGTTTGTATTTTTTTAAATTTAAATCTTAATTAGTGTCTTTCAAGTTAATTAAACTGACATTTTCCTACAGTAATCAAGCAAATTCTTAACATTTAAGCTTGTATACCATACGTTGGTGTTGCAATGCAACCTTTGACATGATAATCACGTTGAACATTGATACCTTTTTCTATACTTTTAATTATTTTACATATTAAATGCCCTTGTAATTTATTCTCTTTAATTATTATTTTTATTTTTGCACATTTCATATCTAACCAAGGGAAAAGGATACATTAAACAATTTAATTACATTTTGTTTTCCTTTTTCCTTTATAAATAAATTAACCACTTTGCACGTATTCAAACTCTAATTTTTTAATCATATTTAATGTGTATTTAATAATATTCGTATTTAATTAATAAATGTCTTATTTATAACAACCGTGAAATAGAAAAGTGTACAAGAATTCAGATATAACCTAGATATGACAGAATATTGTGAAATATTCGATAGATTAACATTATTTTGTCGCTTAGCTTCTTCCCTATTCTTCATTAAATGGGTTATTTCCTATGTTTCGTATTTAAATTATTTTCTGCAATCTTTGCTATATGGGGATGATCGTTTTAGTTCGTTGGATGTAAATTCTTGTCGACTCATAATATAATATTGCTGCCAGGCGCTATAAGATTTTCACACGTCACAAAATATTTATTTTAAAGTTTATAGCCATTTTTTTTGTAGCGTAACTTAAATAAAATATTTTATTTATTAGACTGTATTTTGTAAAGTCATAAATCAAAATGTAAATTTTCACCATTATTACATATAATTAAAATATTTAGCTTTTTTGGCTTTTTTTAATGGTGTATTTTTATATTTTTATTTTACATACATCTATACACTTCGATAATAATTACACTTATCGTCCTCAGTAGTGGTAATTCTTTCAGAATTTTTTAAGGTGTTAGAATAAATTTATGACATATGAAAAAAATTAAAACGCAAACATAAGCCTGCTATTAATATAAAAGTTTGATAAATGTACAGATAAATGTAAAGAATAACTAGATCCTTAACCCTAACTTACCACCCTGACGTCTAAGAGACCCCAGGGCCTCTTTGGGCGTCCGAAATTTGTTTCGCCGGGGTTTTTGAGTACCCCTCAATTGAACTGTTTTCTTTCGATTTCGAACGTTTTTAGCGCCCTGGGTTTTCTCGTAAAAAGTCTAGGTTTACAACGCGGAGTCTCAGAGACTCACTAATTTTTCAAGCAAAAATATAAGAGAAAGAGCGGAAATAATATTTTTTATTGAATGAAAACGAAAGAGAAACAAGGAAGCACTGGTTATTCATCATCCATAGGTTGAAGCTCGGGCAAACATTGCAAGCAGCAAACACGATAATGTCTGGAACAACTGGCTTTGCTGCAGGAATCGCAACCAGTTTGAGATTTTCAGTCATCAGCTCTGAGACATAAAAAACATCTTGTCTAAAAAATAAATGCATTCAAATCAAAACATATTCTAAACTTTTTGAAAGACAGCCTTACCTTTTTACGAGGTAAACGTTCATCTCATGGCGTTGGCGGTTTAACATGGCCAAGAAGTCTGAGAGCAGCCTTAGCTAATGGTGTAAGCGTTGAAAAAGTGGTGTTGTGGGCTCGTGCTGAGTTGATAACAAAATTACCGTTTTATTGGCTTTTGGAACATAAGACGTCATTGCCATCTTGTCTGAAAATCCGAACATCGATGAATGAACTGGCCCGAAAACTTTTCTGTTGTTTCCTTGATAGGGACATTATTCTCATCTATAACTTGTTTCATTACAAATGCCTTTGGTACGTCTCTCTTATGTTTTCGGATGGTGCTCATTAGTGTAATTTGCTTGTCCAAAAGTTTGATGGCAAGTTCAACCGACGTGAAAATATTATCCACAGTAAGACTAGGGCCAGTGTTGAAATATCCGGAAATCAAATGCATAACCACGCCGTAGTCCAAGCCCAGAAGCCTGTTCAGCACTTCCAGTATATATAGCGAACTTGAGGGGAAAACTTGTTGAACTGTCTGTAATCCTCCAAAATTTCAATCCGTATTTTGAGGGCTTACTCGGCATGTACTGACGAAACTTGCAGCGACCTCGAAATGCTTTTACCTGTTCGTCAATCTTGAGATTAGCATCGGGAACATAAATCGATGACAGATTTTCATTTACTTCGATCAAAATTTCCACAGGCACAAGAAGGTTTCCCTCAGCCGCGGCGAATAAAAGTATGTATAATTTCAAACCTGGTTCTGTCCATTACAGCACGAAGAATTGGGTGACCTGTTTATTTGTCCGAATACGTCGATGACCATCACGCACGCACGTAAAATAAAATTCCATAAAACACCTCCAACACATCCATTGGTTTCCATTGACGTTTTTTTCGTCTCTTTTCGTTCAGTTTCGCGTAAACATATGTCGCTCTCTCATTTGTTCGTCTAATGATTTCATTTTTGATCCGATTATCGAAAATACGATTGAAAATAAGACCGAGAGATACATTCCTCAAATTTCTGTGTGACCCAACACTTTGGTGTGGTCGAAACACATTAGCACTTTGAACACGGGAATTTACACTAATCACTGGCTCTGTGTACTATCTACGACCACTTGGTGCCAAAACAAATACAGCGTTGGCATCAACATTACCATCGACCGTACTTTCATCAATTTGAGGCATTTCAATATCTTTATCGGCATTATGTTTATCAGGTTCAATCTCACGTTCAGGCTCTTGTTGGGGGTCAGCATCAGTTTCTTCGTCAGCTAAAACAACACTCATCAAATAAACGAAAAAAAGATATGTATTATATAAATATTTACATAAATTATTCAGTTCCTTATCTGAAATAAAATTTGGATCAGCATTATCAAATGGGTGTTCTTCTTCGTCCGACCCATCTACCATATCCAATAAATAATTTGCCACAGCCTCTCAAAGAGCAAATTTAACAAAATTTAATCAAATTATGACGTAAGTGTAAAATTGCGAAAAACTTTTATTTCAAATTGATAAAAGTATTCACAAATAGAAACTTTTCCACAAAAACAAGATAATTTATACACTGCGGAAACAACTTTAGGTGACCTTAAATGTTCTTAATTTTTCTTGTAGGTAAAAAAATAGTCCTAATATCATGATTAATTAGGGTTTTTTTGAATTCTATCTGTAACATTAGTTAGAATAGGAAGAAAAGCAGTACCAACATTAAGCACTAGTTTTTCTTTATGATTATGTCTAGCAGGTGTAAAACATTATTAATATCCTTTAGTGGATATCCATTAGATTGTAGCGGTCTTGTTAAATATTTAAAATTTATTTTTCAAAAATTCAGGATCACAAATTCGTTTTGCTGGATCAACTAAAGATTTAATTGGACAAATTGTATGAGGTGATGGTGGTTTGATAATTATTTATTAGTGTGTGTTGGCTTCCGGTAAACCTTAAAAGATAGTGAATTATTAGTTTATAATGTTAGTATGTGAAGAAATGGTAAACTTCCATTAGTTTCGTTCTCCGTGGTATACTGGATGTTTGGATGAACACCATTTATAAAAATTAAATATTCATGTAGTGCTTCTCCATGTCTCCAAATAACAATATCAGAACTGACTATTATATGACCCTCTTCAATTTTGAAATTATGTATTTTTTTAATGAAGCCTGCAGAGTTTTTAATGTAATGCGGTGTTTTACCTATATGAGATTGTAATAAAAAGATGTTTTGCAAAATAGTTTATAGGAGAACCCAAAAATGCTAAGTATTTTAATTTTGTGATATTGTTCAGAAAAGAAAACAGAAAGGATATCGCTTGTATAGAATAACTAGAGATACTAAAATAACATCTCTTTCATGGTCTGTTACACGCTCAATCTACTAGGTGTGGCCTAAGTGAGTTGCCAACTAAACTTATCGAGGAAGGCCGTAGGTTTTAGTAAAACGTCACATATTTGAAACATTGCTTTAAAATTCACGTTTACTCTCCAATATATCTCAAATTCATTGGTATATGTTATAAGGCGCCACTATGAGCGGAATATTTTGGTAAAATTCTTGGGTTAGATGTAAAAATTTATGAGTGAATGAAAACAATACAGTCGCCCTCTCGATAAACTATTAGCTCAATTTTAAACACAAAATTCGTATTCACTTTAAATTTCAAAAAGTATTTATGGATTTGTTTAAATAAGGTCTTTAAATTTATTTGAATCCAAAATAATGAATAATCAAACGTATAATAAAATTTGTAAACATAAGAATTAAAGTGATTATCAACGCTACTTAATGTTTCCATCAATAGCTTCATAAACAGACTATAACACCAAATTCTGGAATGAACTATGGTGCATAAAATAAGTCTTTGTTTACTCTGCCCATAAAATTTAATTTTTGCAAAAGGGCAATCGTGAGCAGACTGTACATTTAGATCCTAAACAGAGCACACCGAATACGGTAACTAACATGCTCTTCAAATCTTTAAACATCAAGTTCTTTTTATGAGGTACTCTGTACTTCCACTTGTATGAAATACTTCATTTATTCACAAAAAAAATCTCATAGGGCTGTAGGAGGTAGCTGGTAGTCTATAATTGAGTTAATCACACAATTTTCATAAAGTTATTTATATAAAAAAAATTTTAGTAATGATTTATCAGTTTTGAGTGATCATTCACTTTGGCTGAAACGTTATTATAATATAATTATAATTTCTCTATTGGACTTCAAACACAGCAGTCATAAATAATTGTTTTTTGCGTCAGTAAGAAAAATAACAATCAAGTAACATTAAAATGAATTTATAAAGCGAACTTGTCAAAATCTTATTTATTTCAAGCTATCCAAATGTTTAATTGTTTAAATGCGTATGCTGACCTATAATTAAATTGTAAGCATTTTTATGCATTTAACTCTATTATTAACTTTAGATTAATGATTCGTAATATTAACACAAAATTTAATAAGACTAAAATTATTGGAGATCAACGACATTAAAAAGAAAAGCTTGAATAAATATTGAAAAATTGAATATAATGCCGTTACAAATTGTATACCCTTTTACAATTAAACATATTCTACGTAAATCTATCTTAAAATTTAAGAAATTTATAATAGTGATTGAATATCGAATAGGATCAGTACAAATTACTAATTAGCCAATTTAAGAAAAAAACTACATTATTTCAATGTCCAAAAACCTGAAGCAACAAGTTTTAACACAACGATTTTTTACGTACGCAAGAAGCCTTCAGTAATATACAGTTGTGGCACCACACATAATCCAAAAGAAACGTGAAAATTTTTAAATTCTCTTCCAAGTTACAAACCGTCACAATTGTTCTTGGTGGCACTAAACGTTGCCTTGATTTTTGTTTAATGAGCCGGTTGTTCGATAACCGCTTTAGTTAGCTTAATTAACAGTTATTAATTACCAGAAGCTGTTCTTTACACATTATTGTGGTGTTTGAGCATAGCGCTTCTTCACAATAGTAAATTGTGTACTGATTCCGTCGATTAAACATAATATAATCATTTTCTTATTTAGTGTGAACTAAGGTTTATAGTTTAATACTAAACGTTTATTTAGTAACCCTCAAAATCATAATTTATGATAGCATTAATTTAGATTGTCTCTTATGAACGTTTTTATTACATTCCAAGTACTTCTATTTTTCTTCAATTTTTATACACCTTACGTAAAGAAATGTAAGTTCTTTTTTATTTTTCAATAATAACGCGAATTATTATACACAATGTACATATTATGTAAGGTTGTTGTATTAGTTTTCCGATCTGCCAACGACATAAAGTTTTAATATTGAAAATGTTTGGTTAATTTACAAAAGAAAATTTCTGCCACTAATTATTTAAAAATTCACTGATAACTGATGATTTATTTATTCCATAGTTATAGAACCCTAATTAACATTTAACTACGTTACTAAAGTGATGGCGAAATTAAGCAAACTAAAATAACTCTTATGTAAGGATTGACAGGATAGATAAAATTCTTTCCAAAGTATTTGCTGTAAAATCAAACTGCAACTAATACTAGATAATGCCAGAAATCATTTTTATATTAAAAATGCCACGTGACCGAGATGACTAAAATTTATCGCTCCAAATTTAAAATCGATAGGGATTGAAAAATGCAAAGAAAGAAGATGGAAAATCTGAAGTAAATATCCAAGACGCTTGCCAAGTTGTGTCCTTTATTCTCACCTACTTTAATATTATTTACCATGTCCCCTATGCGAGCCACTTTTATTTCTAGGTAACCTGAAAATTTTTCAAACTTACTTTTTTGTAGTGATTTGGCAAATACACCCACAAACCTATTTTTACTTCTTAGGTATTCAACGCCGATAGCGCCTTTTGTTTGGATATTGAATTTATACAGCGATTTTGATTAGTTGTATTGCTGCTTGATTTTAATTAAACAAATCTGCTTTTGCCGGTTTATTTCCAACGTCACCTGCCTTAAATTAATTTTTTCTTTTTTGTTGCTTCTGTGACATACGTTCGGTCGGAGTATGACCTATCCATCCTAAAAAAGGGTGTTTATTATCTATAATTCTAAATGAAATTCTATTTACCAGATTATTCCTTGCATACAAGTCAAGAGCCAATCATAATAGAGACGTAACAGGGGCTTATCACGGAAAGCCATAGTAAACCGGTATTCCTATTGGGTGAAAAAACAGTGTTTTTCACCATAGTTACGATCATGTCAACAAATTAATTCAATGTTTATATTTGTATTTTGTTAATTATTTATTAGTTATAGTGTTAGTACTGTATGCATGGAATAGTTTTGCAAAATATAACACGCATTCTGACTGTTAGTAAATCGATTTGTGTTCCTCTCAAATAATATCACTTGTTGCTGAGCAACTCGTGATATTCATATAGCAATATTTAGCTAATTCATCGCCTGAATTATCACACTAATTATCCTACTCGTCATATTATTCATCATAATCTACATTGCATTAAATTATTGCTTAGTTATGAATTATTCCATCTGGGTAACGTAAAACCCCTCGATAAGTATTTCTTCAGTTGCTTGAATTCACAGACAGTTGATGAAAATGCAGATGCATATTGCAAATGTAGGAAACCTATTGAACAATTGACCATAAATAATTATGATAAGTTTTTGTTATGAACGAATAAGTTCATGTGCGAATCCTTGCGATATTGCAGGCTCACATTCCATTAATATAAGTAATTTGATTGTAATGTAATTATATTTACAATTTACATTAGTTCTACATACATAAAGACAAAATTTACATCGATTGGGGCTTGAATCTTGGTTAGCGCGGTACTCTAGCAAAGTACAGGTCGTAGGTTCAAATCCTACTCGAGGTAAACTTTTTATTTATGTGTTTAATAAAATTAGTAATAATTTTTAATGACCATAAATAATGTTCATTAATACTTCTAAAATGTACATTGATAATAACGTGTAAACTACGCGTTGTTTATAACTAGTAGGTATGAGATATTGGAAAATAAATACTAAATCGTTAAGCTGTGCAACATTAAACACAATTATAGAATAATTGAAGATGCGACACGATAACTTTCGTTTTTAAAGGGCAAAAGTAAAACCGCAAATAGCGAGTACTTCAATAATAGATAAATGATAGTCCAAAACCATTAACACGTTGCACCTGATCGGTGGTTCTATTACAGAATTATTATTATTATTCTCGCCAGGAGTGTTTACCGCTACGTCATTAATTTATGAATTTAGCTATCCAATTTATTTATACTGTCTTCTCATATAAAACAGTGAATTAAATAAGGATGGTAAACATTCGTAGTGCATTTGACCAAATCGACATACGGTATCGAATAAGCAAATGTAGTAGAAAGGGTAAACCTATAAACGCGAAATCAATTTATTTTATGTGTATATGAATTTAATTCTCACTTAACTAATACTACATAACCTCCATTTGTTTATTTATCCTTTGACTGTTTCCTCATTTCCTACATTTACTTCTTTTAATCAGCATTTATCACACACTTTGTTATTCATTAATCAACGTGCTCCGATTTTTACAAAACAAATCACAATAAATAATTAATTTTATTTTGGAATTCTGCAGCTTTAAATGCTGTCATCTCGTGGTATATGTTCTAACCAGAATTTATTATAACGAAAATAATTGTGACTCACGTTTTTCATATTACACCATATGATTGTATGTGATGACGTAGCGGTAAACGCTTATGGCAAGGATACTAGATGATCGTGTCAGTTTGTAGTATTGTAGTATCCAAATATATAGGATCACACTACTACGCGTGAAAACAGTGGACTCTATCACGATCTAAAATATCAACATTTTCATATATTTAAGATCCAAGGCCAACTGTATTTTTTGCTTTCTTATATACGTATGTACGTATAAAGAGAAAGCTATGTAATCGGTTTTAATTTTCAAACACTTTTTATTACATATCTCGAGGTTTTGTGGCCTAAACAAAACGAAAAGCATATTTTTAGAAAAAACAATTTTGTGCCTTATTGTGTGTGTGAGTGTGCGCGATATCTTTGAATCATTAAAGTTATCGATAAAAAAGCCATTTTTAGAAAACAAAATTTAGAGTCTGTGTGTGTGCGGGATATCTTTTGAACCATCGATATGAAATTTGGTACAAAAATTCTTTACCATAAAATCTAGGTGAAGTTCGTTAATGAGCAAAATTCTACCAGTGGCGGGGCATTTTTAGGGGATCAGAAAACTAAAAAAATTCATGTTTCAAACTTTAAAAAGTTACATAATTAAAATAACAAACTAATACATTTTTTTATATAATTTCAAAATAAAAAAATATATAATATGGGGTATTGCGGGATTTCAAGATCGCTAAGTATAAATCATTTGTCAAAATTAAAAATTTCAAAATGGCGGGTCAAGAATGGGGGATTAACGTGTTTAAAATCTGATAAATTCAGGTATTGTGGGATAATGATCAATTTTGCAACTTTGTTAATTTCGAGAACATTATCAAAATAATTAAATTGTAAACACTGCCTGTAGCGCACGGAGTTTTTAAGATCGCTAAGAATAATTTGTGAAAATTAAAGAATTCAAAATGGCGGATCAAAAATGGGGAATTATTGTGTTTAAAAACCGATATGACTCAAATTCAGTTATTTTGTGGGATTTGTAGTTATTTATTTACATATATGAGAAAGCATTATGGCAGATAATTTGGCAGCGGTTTTTTTAACAGAATTAATGTTTATCAATATCGTTAAAATAATTTTCTATAATTAATAACTATTAAATAACTTAATAAACGCCATATATCGATACGAGTATTTTTTTGAGAACTTCAGCAAAAATCGCCGAACACATGTTTTTCTGTTTTCCATTGCGTTTTCAAATGCGTGCCTCTTCGTTTACTTAATGAAAAGTAACCAATTAATTTTGGGATATGTAAATATAAGGCACTACAATATGGACTAATTTCTAAAACAAATGTAGAAACCAGAAATGCTTTTGTCTAGAACATGCTGTCTTGTGCAACTGAACATCATTTCGATCTTCATTTGTCTCGTGCAATAATTTTCAAAACTTAGTTTACAGCATAACAAGTGAGACGGATATCTAAAGCTAATATGCGATTTTCAAAGCGTATACTTTAGCTTGAAAGATAATGGGACAAACTATTCTCACTTTGGTATTATTACACATCACAGAGCTCAATTACAAACTTAAACATATTTTAACAATACAAGTTTGTCTTCTAGCCGGTTACCAGTCCATTCATTATTCCTCCTCATCTCAAACTATAATCATGAAAGTGTTTGTTAGCGTTTCAATTTGTCGAACAATAAGTGTACGTCTTGATTTTAATTCCTTTATGTCAAAATTTCACGAAACTTTATAGATTATAATACAAAAGGAAAATTCTAGTACGAAAGGTGGTATGAAAGGTATTCAAATTTGCTTTAATTAAACTTACGCTTTGTGTACACTCCTCATAAAGTTTACATTTCCTTTTAACACAACTGTATGTGTAAATTAATGTTTCTAATATTCGTCTCCAAATTAAGTCAAGGATAAATTAACTGTATTTTATCTTTATTAAGAATTAAAAATTAAACACAGACACTAATTGCTCAGTTTTATAAAATGTATAGTTTCTGAGTTTTATACATTTTTAATTCTCACAGTCTAATTGAAATTTTCAAAGCGCGTATGACGAATGTGCATTTAATTGAATTTGTAATTGGGATTTAATCCTATAATGTTTTAGAACTATAATGCAAAATTTAGTACAGAAGTTATTTAAGCAGTTTCAAAGAACTGCAATACTGATGGCAGCAGACAATTTCTTGTTGTACTTTTAAACTTCTTTTAAATGATATTGATAATTTACAAATAAGTATCTATTAGATTAAAATATCCGCCTTAGATTTATGGCATAATATTGTAAAATCCTAACGTACTATATCTTAGGGGACGAAGTTGAAATGTCACACTCAACTGAGCTGACACAAAATTTCTTTTATACCACTAAGAACTAGCACGTTAGAATTTTTTTCGTTTTTAAAAAATGCCTTACACAAACGTATCATTATGATTTGTGATGATTAAAATTTGCACTATAGTGTGTACTTATATGACTAGATTATATTTTAATGGTATGATTAGCTTGATTAAATTAACGCATAATGATATATAAGGATACCTCTTGAATTGCAATGAAAAATTTCCTTGGAGATTTAATCTGTTCTTAATTTATTCTTACCTTATTGAGAAGGAAATTTTCTAAATTAAGTAATTTGAATGCTAATTCTTACTCTTAATTTAAAAGGATTTTCTTATTTTAATCTCTTAGGTTATATTTAAACTGTCGCGTAGTTTGATTACATGGGATTATTTTACCATCTATATGTTCATAAATATAATTCATAAGTAGTTTGTATATCTTTATTCGATTATTGTACGGGGATGAGTTCACTCGCGTCCTGAGCAGGTGGGTCCTGCACACAGACACAACGTCCACTGGTCACAACGTCCACGTTTAAATTTGGCCATAACGTCCCCTTTGGTCATAACGCCCACCGCATACTATTATGCCACGCTGGTCACAATGTCCACTTTTAAATTTGGTCATTACCTCCACTCTGGTCACAACCTGCACCGACGCCTTCTGGTCATGTCGCCCACAGACGTTGGTCGTAACGTCCGTTTTTATTTTTCCCGTCACAACGCCCACCTTTAAATTTGGTCACAACCTCCACTCTGGTCACAACCTCCACCGACTTGCACAGGTCAGAACGCCCGCTTCTAGAATTGATCTAAGATCTATTTGGTCACAACGTCCACCAATGCACTCGGACCACATCGTCCGCCGTACAATACACAATGCAATTTTTATTATAGATACGTTTAACTTGTGCATACTTAGAAAGGAATGCTATGCATGCGGAAAAGAAATCTGTTCCCGAATAAAATCCTTTTATAATATTAATAATAAATGCCTTTATTTAATCAATTACATAACATCGTCATAACATTGGTTCAGAGCCGAAGTTGAGTGCACCAAACGGCTCTGCTCTTCCCAGGGATCTCAGCGAAGTCATTATAGTCATTAAGTCATTTTTTTTTGTTGAAGGTGATTAAAAGTCAATTTTGTTTATGAAATTGTCATTATTATAAAATACTTATCTTTTTTTGAGTTTTTTAATGGTGTATTTTAAATTATACAATCTAAACGTTTCGATCACACTTACAGTTATCTTCGTCAGTAGTAATATTTGTTAAAAATTGTTAAAGATGTTGTAAACAATTTTTAACAAATATTACTACTAACGAAAATAACTGTAAGTGTTATCGAAACGTTTAGATTGTATAATTTAAAATACACCATTAAAAAACCCAAAAAAAGATAAGTATTTTATTATGAGTGATAATGGTGAAAGTTTACATTTTTATATTGTCATTATTATCATTATTTTGTTTGTTTTATCTCTGTCTCTGATTTATGTATAGGTATTTTGTACAAGGCGGCATTGTTTTTTATAATTTGCATGCTGCGCTAATGGCATTTGTATTTATTGAGCAATAGGACGCCACTGCAATTCGCGTCCTTAATTAAATTCGGTCGGATTTCGTCTCGTGTGATTGGTTAATAATTGACGCGCTGATATTGCAGCTTTGTCTTGTGATCGTGTTTCGTTTCTTTCCGTCTAATTTAAATTTGGTGGTTTTTATTGTTTTAATTTGTAGTTATAACTTGAATTGAGGGTGAATTTTAATTAGGCTTCTGTGTGGTAGTTACTTTTTTATTGCGAAAATATAAAAAATACAGTAAGTAAAATGATCATTCAATTTTGATGATTTTATAGGTTATAAATAATTATAGATTCATTTAAAATGGGAAAAGGATGCAAGGTATCAGATAAATGGTTCCTGGGTTTCGATTATAAAGACCCTAATGGAGATCCCTACAATCAATGACTAAAAAAAACAGACGACCCTCATGTTGGATTTTGCTCATTGTGTCAGTCCGCAATAAACGTGTCTTCGGCTGGTATTCAAGCTGTAAAACAGCATGCTAATGGAAATTTGCATAAAAAGAGATCGACATCTGTTCTTAATCCAAAGCAACTTCGCTTAGCAGCGGCAGCCGTATCCACCCCCGTAGCATCTACAACAGTAACAAATATCACTCAAGAAAAACAGCGGATAGAAGAACCGAATCCAATAGTTTTTAACAGTTTAAGTTTATATTGCGTGCAAGATTCTTCTATAAGAACTGAAATATTTTGGTGTCTGAAAAATGTAGTTTGTAATATGTCAGCTTCATCGTGCAATAATATTGGAGAGTTGTTTAGGACTATGTTTTCTTCTGTTCCTGATCACTTTAGCCTGAATGCAACAAAAATGATGTACTATTTGACAGAAGCTATAGGGCCTTATTTTCATGCACTAAAATTAGAACATATTAAAGGGGCCTGCTATAGTCTTGAGTTTGACGAAACCACCAACAAAGAATCAAAAAAAGAACTGCAGAATAGATTGAGATACTGGTCGAAGGATGAAAAAAAGATTGTCAGTCGACATCTACAAACTTATTTCTTAGGTTCTGCCACCGCCGATATTTTACTGAGTCATTTGAACCGTGCACTTGATGATAATGCAATCAGTCCTGGAAAAATGCTAATGCTGTCTATGGATGGTCCAAACGTCAATAAAAAAGTTTTCAAGTTTTTAACGACCAAGTCATAAAAAATTATAACCATTCTTTGATTAATTTGGGTATGGTATGCTAACGCCATATTTATTTGTTGTGTTTAATGTACTTTTATTGTGGGCTCGTGCGACTTGCATATTGTACAAAACTCATTTTTGCAAGGTATAAAGGAATTTGGGTCAGATGAAGAGGAATTCATAATAGATATATATTACATTTTTCATAAGTGGCCGCAAAGGCAACAAGATTTTGAAACTATTCAGAATGAAAAAAACGTTGCCCAACATAAATTAATAAAACATGTCCACACCCGGTGGATAACCCTTAAAGATTCCGCAGAAAGAGTTTTGGAATAGTGGGATGTTATCAGAAAATATTTCACAGTTTTCGTTCCTAGTAAGAAGAAAGGTTTGTTAAAAAGCAAAAAATACAATTCAATTAATGCTTGCATTAACGATAAAACAAAAGCTAAATTATACTTTTTAGTTAATGTGCAAAAATTTTTAAGAGATTCTTAACATTTTTCCAAAGTAATGAGTCACTGGTGCACCTCCTTTACGATGAGTTATTTGACCTCTTTAAGGTTCTCGCCGTGAGGGTTTGTGAAACAATATTTGTTAATGAAAACTTGAAACCCCTGAAAGACATCGAGATAAGAACAGATGCAAAAAATCTTGTCAACAGCTTCAGGGAAATAGATCAAATCAAATTTTATAAAGGAGCTCAGAAGCATTATATGAGAGCAGCCCAACGCCTAGTTGAAAAATCCTCACTAAAAACCGGAAAAATATTACGATATTTTAAATGTCTGAACCCCAACAAAATACAGGAAACAAGTTCCAAATGTATCATTACAATTTCAGAAAAACTTCCATTTGAAGTAGATATCGGTGAATTAGGCTCTTGAAATCGGAGCCAAATATATTTGACGAAATAAAGAATTTTTCACGAAAAGAATGTATTTCAAGAGTTGATTTTTTTTGGAGGCAAGTATTAAAAAGAAAATAATGCAAAGTATACTAACATAGCGAAGGTAGTCAAAGCATGCTTAGCATTAAATCATCGCAGTGCTGATGTGGAAAGAGGGTTCTCTACATCTATAAAAATATTGACATGCGACAAAACACAGTTATCACTGCGAGACTTAACTTTCATGATGGAATGACCAAATACAATTTTCAACCACACTTATTTGTTGTGCCCCAAGTACTAATTGACAAAGCCAAAAGGGCTTTCAGAAGCTATCAAAATTATTTAGAGGAACAAAGAAATGGAAGGGCAGAAAAACAGATCGGAAAGTGAAAAGCAGGGCCGTGCAAGAGAGGAGGAAAAGAGACTTCAAAAAGTAACATCGTGTAAAACAACAATAACAGAATGAGAAGACAAACTAAAGAAATTAAAGGACGATGAGCAACAAAGTTCCAATGAATTAGATTGGTTATTAAAAGAAGGCACTCAGCGACTGGATAAGACCATTGCAGATGGGGATATGAAGGGCGCACGCGTGGCTCAATGCTTGCTTGTATCTTACCAAAATATGAAGAAGGCACAGGAAAAGAAAATGAAAACTGCTGATTGTATGGAGAAGAACACTAATAAAAGAAAGATCATTTAATTACGGATTTTATTGAAAAGAAAAAACTGAAAAAATGAAATATAGCGCTACAACCTTTATTTATATTTATGTTTGTATTAGTTTAGTATTTGAATCGTTTTTATTTTAGTTCTATATTTTTTATGAAAAAGTTTTATTTTGTTCTTGTTTTTTAGTAGATAAGAGTATGTTTTGTTAATTTACCAAATTTCAATAAGTATTTAAAATGTGTAGTTTGAAATTTTGTATCATTTTTAGTCATTACTCTAAACAAAATTGGTCATTATTTTCACTATTTTAAGTCATTAAGTCATTTTTTCCGACGGGGTCTGTACTAAGATCCCTGTCTTCTACTTAACCTCTGTTGCAAGAAATATTGGGTATATATATATATATATATATATATATATATATATATATATATAATATATATATAATGATAAAATGGACTATGAATAGATGTTATTAAATTGCCAATAAAAATAAATTGGCAATAAAAATTTGAGGACGAGTTGCCAATATTGCAGTCTTGTTCTATTTATATATTTACTTGTTTTCACTGGTTTACAACTGTATGCGTTACCGTTTTACGGAATTGGTTTAATCCAATAGCTCTCAATTCTTGTGGTATACTATTCCATAAAGTAGTTACATTAAATTGGAACGATCGCTTATATAGGTTTGTCCTATGTGGTGGTATGGAAATAAGCCCCCTGTGCCAGAAATTTAGATGGTGTAGATCGCTACCCAAATATTACACTCACTTTTCTGTAGGTTTGGCAGAACTGATTCCGATTTGCACATGTCTACTTTCGTCGCACCTTTAATAGATTTTGTGCTAAGAAATAATTTTCAAAATGGCTCAAAACTACTAAAAAGGCAAAACAAAATTTCGGAAAATTTTGACCAAAGGGCCAAAAACAGTCGTTTTCCCAAAAATCATCACAAATGGTTATAAATGGCTCAAAGAAAAATCCGAAAATTTTTTACCTAAGGGCCAAAAAATTCTTTTCCAAAAATCTCAAATGGTTCGAAATGCCTCAAAACGTGTAGAAATGCAAAAAAAAACATTTTTGGACATTTTTTAGCAAAGGGCCAAAACATTTTTTCCCCCAAAAATCGTCTCAAATGATCAGAAATGGCTCAAAACGTGTAAAGATGAAAGAAAAATTCCAAATTTTTTCACTAAAGGGCCAAAATTGTTTTTTTTTTCAAAGTTCGTTTCAAATTGTCAAAAATGCCTTCACACGTCTAATAAGATAAGATAGAAATGTATATTATGCGTCTTGAACCCAAGACGCCGGGACATCAACCAAACGCGCTGCCACTGCTCTACCGGGGGAGTTCACGAACAAACGAATAACTTGGTAGATATTCAATTCCAGGATGGTTGCCTACGTAAAGACGTGTCGGTTTGCTACGAATAGTCTTTCGTATTTATACACTCTATAATAGTAGAAATCTGGAATTCCATTTTGACTGGACAGATTTCGCTCAAAAGTTCATCATTCCGTCTACTGATGGATCCAAACCTAGGTACTAAATTGCATGACGATGGGATTATCTTTGTGGACGCTATCGCCCTGGAACACATACAGACAGACACATACATTTTGAAACTTTCATGTTGAACCTCTTTTTTTCCAACTTACAGTAAAGCAATTTTTATGTATGGTAAGCTCATTTTAAAGGAAATTTAATTTTATTTAATAATACGCTGGGATCTACTTTCTATCTATTTTCTATTTTGTGATGTCACAAAAACTAAAGTGCTGCACTCGAAATTTCGCCGACCGATTACAATACCTCTCAATACTTTCTTTTTGTGAGGTAAAATAATTTCAGTTATATCGGAGTTCTTAAATATCGACAAGAGTAATTTAGTGTCAAAATGAGGCTCTTTTTCCGCCTTGTTGAAATTCATGATACAGGAGACTTAACCTATCAAAATAAATTAGAGTCGTCTCAAGGTCCAGGATGTTTCGTTTATTGCTTCTTTAAGTACCCTTGAAAGATTTAGTATCCATCCTTAAACGTTCTTTAATGTATACTTAAAGCTTATAGCTTTTTGTTGACATTATCTGCGACTCAAGTAAAATGTGACACCAATTTTTCAGTATTAAAACTAATAAAACCTACAGTTAGGTCCACTATACCACAAGACATTCTTGAAGCATTACTCCTCATGGACGTGGAAAGTGACATCGTTAATCGGATAGACAATGATAATATAATAAACGCCTTTACAAATCGATCTAAAAATGTGCTTTAATGAATGGCATCTGCTTTTTTAAGTTAAAATTTTGGTATTATTGTTTTGAAAAGAAACCTTATGTTTGTTTAATTGGGGAATCAAACCATATGTATACGTTTGTTTTATTGGGAAATGGAATAGTGCGATTGAAAGTTACGATTTGTGGTGGTGCCCCAGCGCACGTTTTTCCTCGTAGGCCCTAATAAAGTAGTCCAGCCCTAGTCGTAAATATTCATTAAATCAGAACCAGCCGCAAACATACCGTAACAAAATTGAAAGTAAATGAAAATTTGCATCGCATGGTGGCAAGATTAGTTAGTATACCGTTATATTTAAAAAGATAAGTTAGCCACGATTGACGTGTTTAAAATACTTGAGTTTTCAAATGAAATCCTTCGACGTTCTCAGAAAAAGTAAAGCATGACGTTCTTTTAATCGCATCTCCGCACGTTGTTTCGTTTCGGAGATATTGAAATTTTCGGTGAAAGGCATAATCCTATCTTTTTTTGAATATTATGAAATAGCACCAAAACGGCGCTATTTATCACCCAATACTTGTCATTAAGGTCACCCTTAAACTCAATAGGGAATTAAAAAATGCAAAGAAATAAAGAATGCCCACACTAAGTCGAACACACTGTATAGTCAAAAGTATGTTTAAATTATGAACAATTTGATTCGAATCATTTTTTAGATTTTGTGAGATAGGAGAGCTATAGAGCAATTCGTCTTAGGCACCTCTGCAATTGTTCAGCAGACGATGTGGCCCGAGAGCATTAGTGGACGTTGTGATCAAGTAGATCTAATGATCTAGTTGTAACCGGAAAAGAAAAATAGATTTTACGGTCAACGTCGGTGGGCGATATGACCAGTACATGTCGGTGGAGGGTGTGACCAGAGTGGAATAATATGCGATGGGCGTTATGACTAAAGTAGATGTTATAGCCAAATTTAAAAGTGGAAGTTGTGACCAAGATATCGGTTTACAAGGCGGTGGGCGTTGTGACCAGTGAACGTCGTGTCCTAGACTGGAGCAGGTAATTCTTTTATGGGCCGCATTCTCTCCCGACATGGGTATGCTTTTTCAGAGATTACAGCGTTGTTGTCAAATTGTATTTTTTATCCTTAAACGCACGGTGAATTAGTGATATGAAGTGAATGGGATATTAGTCAAAATGTTTGTGTTAATTTTTTGTCAAATCCTAATAATATAATAATATAATATATAATATATACATTTTTATTAAGGATTGATTCCCTTGAAAACATTTACTTACATACTAATGGAAAAATATTTTTTTCTGTCACTGACCAAGTGATATAAGAGTGCTAACATTTGTTAGAAATCGGAAGTTTCGGATTTTTTGTACAAAGGTTATATTTACATTAAAATTTTATTTAACTGGTTAAAGAATATTCCCTCTTATAATAGTCCAGTCAAGGTAGGATTTGACTTTAAAACTGCGAGAAGTAAACCGCACTTTACATAGACATCTTTGTTTTGGTATTGTAAATAACCGCTAAAAAGTCCTGATTGCCAAACCCTGTACTACCCTTTTTTTTAGGGGTGAAAAACCGGTTTTTCGCATATTTCTCCTAAACTATTAGGTTTTTCGCAAAAATAGCTATTATCAAACTGAACCTTATAAAATTTTCTACAAAAAAGTTCTATGACTTTTCTTCCTAAACTCAATAAGTTTTGGAGTAAAATAGTTTTGAAATTTATGACTTTTATGTGACAAGCCTAAAATGTGCTCTAATGCAGATTACGGTCTGAATACAGATTTTAGTTGTTGAGCAGGTATAGAGTACTATCGGTCGTAAAAACATCGCCTCCTTGAATTATGACCTGCTCCGTTAGTATTTGACCAGTTTTAGACCAGTAGTAGACGAACGTGTTGTCATATTGGAGTACATCTCTGTAAAGTTTTTGTGAATTTTAGAGTGAAATTTTTTTATGATTGTGCAAAAATGAATAGATTGTGCTTCATTTGTATGAAGACTTTATCGGAAGGTGAGAATGTACAACGTGATCAATCTAAAGTGTACTGTAGTGTTAGTTAACATTGTTGTGTTTTGCAGTTAGCTGCTTTGGATTTTTAGTGTGGTTTTAGTCGTTTTAGTTTATGTCAGTTTATGTCATATTATGCCTTCGTTTTTCACTTTTGTATTTTCTTGAGTTATTTACACATTGTCTATATCAAGACAAATTATATATTCTGAATTTCAAATTTGTAAAAGACATTGTCATTCCATAAACATGTACTGTAAATTTTATTTAATTATAATGAAATTATAACATTTAAATACTTAAGATTCATTATTTTGTAATGATTTAATCCAATCATTAAATAATATTTTATTTATTTTGTTGTATTTTATAGGGATGCAGTCTAATCAAATACAAAATAGTCATTATTTAAATTAAGATAATATTTTATAATATGTATAAGTTAATGACCTTCATACAGATTTGAAAGTGATCGTGGTTTTTACTCGAACCATGCATGCTCTAGAGTAGCTAGAGCAATACAGCTTCTTACCAACCTATCAGTGCTACCAACTTAAATATTTTGATCACGTGGTATACACTTGAGATTGATCACTCTGTAACTGTGGAGCGTCGATTGCAAACTTTGAGAGATGCGAGTATTAAACGAAACGACGGAAAAATTATCCATTTATCTAATGTCAAATATGTATTATTTCTTCTTTAAAATGATCACGAGTAAACGACCGTGCTAGTACGTCATCTGATCGACCAAGTGTAAGAGGACGTTCAAATTATTCTAGTTTCAATTTCCAAAAATTCTGTATTTATTTTCTGTGGTGAAGAAGCTGATGAAAAAAAAGAGAAGAAAAAGAGAGAAAAGTATCGTCGTTCAATATCCCACTTGTCGACGGTCCATTTTAAGAATTCTGTACTTTCTGCTGAGAGAAACTTGGCACTGGCAAGGCTAAAGCGGTGAAACGTAGAATAATTTTTGGGCATGATTTATTGCTGCTGCTGAAGCCTTGTGGTGCAGCATTTTTTAAACCTGTATCATCAGGTTCAAGTGACGGTGGTCGAATATATTCTGGTGTTGTGCAAAATATTTAACTGTACGAAGGGCTGCAATACTAATTGCACTTGCAGGAAAACTGGTCTTCCATATTCCATCGTATTTGGTCATTGCCGTGGTCAATCGTGTTTAAACCATAGATATCTTACTTCATAACTAGATAGCCAGAGCATATAAGCTGCGCGTTTAAAATACGAGACAAATTGAACATTTCAATAAGTTCGAAACTGGTCGAAAATTTACAAGTGGGGGTATTGGGACATGCGCAGTCGTATCATTATAATTGCAAAGTTCAATTTTTGATATCAATTGTAATTGCCAAAAAGTGTTTCTTTAACGTCGGTTTTTCGCGCTTTTCCAGTTTAATATTAGTAGAAGTGAAATGTGAGAAGCTGCATAGTGCCTTTTTGTCAAAATGACAGCAAAATCTACTATCTTTCAAGTGAGGTTACAAATAATTATATAATTACAACTATTTGCCTTCTTGCACACACGGCGGCTTATGTTTACACAGTACAGTATTCACTAGTGTGCAATTCCTAATACTCCCATGCACAGTTTCAATTCGGATCATACATGGTTTCAAGGATTGTTTATCTAGTTGTTAAGTCCAAAATCTAAAGTCCAAAGTTCAAAGTCCAAAATACAAAGTCTAAAGTCCAAAATTCAAAGTCCAAAGTCCATGGTTTAAACCCATCTGCTGATACGAATTACTATGAAATTACTGATAGAGGTGAAATATATCCACTGGATATTTCATACATAGAGAACCAAGAAGCAGAAATCGACCATAATATCAGCATTGAAATGGATTATATTGACATAGAACCACAATTCTAAGAATCTGATGAAATAGAATTTTAATAACAAACGCACTCAATTTCATTAAAAACACTGTGAATTAGGTCTATTGGGAATACCACCTTAAAAAAATGCACCATACCTCCGCGGTGGTATGGAAAGAGGCATTTTATGCATAAAAGTCATAAATTTCTAAACTGTTTTACTCCAAAACTAGTGTCTTTAGGAAGAAAAGTCATAGAACCATTTTTCCGAAAAACCTGATAGCTTAGGAGATATATGCGAAAAAGCGATTTTTCACCACTTTCAACCCCTAAAAAAAGGGTTGCATAGGGTTTAGCGATCAGGACTTTTTAGGGGTTATTTAGAACACCAAAACAAAAGTTTCTATGTAAAGTCCGGTCTACTTCTCGCAGCTTTAAAGTTGGGCCCTTATTTCGTCTAATTTGACTGGACTATAATCGTTTGCATGTAAAATCCTTATAATTAATGTTATATTTTTTCTGAACATACTGTAGCGTCCCCCAGGTACCCTATCTTGAAAGGTGTAATTTGAACTTATTTGCAGGAATGCAAATTCAAGAACAAAACAATCGCTAAGTGATTTATCTTGAGTTTACTGACAATAATGTTACTACTACTCAAATTAATTGCTTGCCTTACTTTGACTTTCCTGATAATAATTACAACATTAGAAATTATTTACAAGTCTGATGTTTAATTACTCACAAACCTCAAATCATCAAACGAATTGGCCGTCTAGTGGTAGGTACGTAGTAGTATTTGACTGAGATAGGCTGGATGAGGTAAGTGTTGCAGCATGTAGGGCATGTAAACAATGAAACTACTCAAATTAAAATTAACCAGCTTTGCGCAATGGTGGTTCAACCCGTTAATGTACTATTGTGGGAAAGAACCACCTCAATTATGTCATAAATAATCAGAATAAAAAATGTAATACCAAAAATGTGGCCCTTTAAAACCAATGATGCCTTAAGTAAATAAGCACATAAAACAATAAGGCAAATTACGGTACATATAAAATACAATAACAGTAAAATTGCACAGGTGATAATTAGGTAAAGGCAATGACAAAAGAAAATAGACAAGGAATCTACACGTACACAATTGCTTAGTGACTACTAAAGCACGAAATACATACGTAAAATTACAATAAATTAATATAAAGAGAAATTAGTTCGCAGGCAAACAATTCTACTTAAACTGACACAAAAAAACTTATTTAACAAAGCCTTACAACAGTAAGTTATAAATAGATCATCACATCGTGACCGATGTATAAGTTTGAGTGCGTTAGAAAAATACAGCGCCCCTTTCTCAGGTTACACATTCATCTATACAACAATAAAAATAAAATTTGAGGTGTTTAATGGTCACCTGGACCCGGGAGTAGGTACCCACTTGGCAATTACCTCTTACAATTAATAACCAAGCGGTATCCTGTACCCGTTCGCCCACGACCCACCTCTACACAAATATAAATACAAACAACAAACAATAATGCTAATTCATCCACATACCAGAGTGAGGGAGCCCTGTACTGCCTCTTATTTTAGCAGATTTCCGCTTAACGAGCCTGCGTGTGACTGAGATACCTTTGCAAGGCAACGTCTGATTTTTAATACGTTATATAGGCTTGTAGAATTATTTGCTGCCGGCCTTAATTTATATAAAAATACCTACTTACACTTGAATATATATTCCTTTTCCGCGGTTTAACTTCAAAAAGGGTAACTGTTATTTATAGATTAATATTTGAAAAACACGTTAAAACTAACACACGAAAGAAAACACAAATGAGCGTTGGCTAATTCAAAAGAAAATGTACACGCAAGAATTATTTTAATGACAAACTGTTTACAATGAAGGTATTTAATTAACCTTATCGATCTGGCTCGATCGAAACTGTCACTGTAACTACCTGTTCCCCCGATTTCAAACTACCTTTACTCCCGCAATCAACTCCCATTTTTCAAAAGAAAAAAAAAACAAAAAATTATTATGTTAGGACAGTTTCATATTAATTATTGAACGACATCTTAATTTTAAAAATACGCATTCGTCCGTAACAAGCGCTACATTTAGTTTCAACGTACCAAACAAAACTTGGATCTAGCGCCAGCACGCCTCATAAATGATCCGTTTAAATAAATGGAAATAAAAAGGGAATCTAAAATCTACAGTAACCTAGGATCCAAGCTACGTTACGCTACAGTCCATTGAGAGAATCCCAGGTTACCGTAGATTTTTTTCCTTTTTATTTCCATCTTTAGACAGATCAAAGTTGAATAACTGAATACGGAGCATGCGCACATCTTAGGATCATTTATGAGGGGTGCTGGCGCTAGATCCAAGTCCAAACAAAGGCGTCTTTGATTGCAGTATGTACCGACGTAATTACTTACTAAACTAGTGACATTTTTACATCAAGGACGAGCGCCTAAGAATTTACAATGATTCGTTACGCCTCTTCAGTAAAGCAGCTTTTAAGCGTACACCTGCTAGTTAGACCTCAAACACATGTTTTTCAACCCTTAGCCAAATATTAGGTACAAAAATAAAATATCCCGAAAACCATGCTCAAACAACTACTTAATATTTAATAAAATATGTTAAACCCCATTAATTAACTTTTCTATCGCGGTAACTATTGCGATTTAAAAAATGTTTGTTGCAATAATACAATTTTCACGTTCCGTTACCTAGAATATTATAGTATTACAGAACTTGAACAAATAAGTGTATATTTAATGAAATTTTCATTTTCTTATTGTTTTCTGCGGCTTTCTGATTTTTTGAATTAAGTTAATATTTATAATTAAATTTTATTTATAACTACTTACTGCTTTATTTTATTAAATAAAAGAACTTTGAGGAAAAGCAATGTTAAATAATACATTAAAAAATGAGAGTAATTACGCAACAGTGTTTCGAGTGTAAGGCATCATAAACGGTTATTCTAATTACGATGTATAATCGCCACGACCACGACCTTTTTGGCGGTCAGGTAATATGAACTCGTCTGCGCCAGAGGTATTTGACTTTCTTTCTATTTTTGTAATTTCATTATCAATTGGAATAATAATACTTATTGTAGCTTACTTTTTAAGTGAAGTATGCCAAATCTGCGTGAATTATAAGCAATTATAAGCAAAATTGCATCAACCAAGTTGATATCATTTCAAAATTTAAAGTTTGATAAACATGAACTCTAATATAAGTAAATGATTAATTACACTATTTACTGATTGATCATTATTGATGCTATTATAATTACATTGTAAATAATTTTATGAGGTAAAACCACCAAAACAACCCGAATGATAAAATCACGAGCCCGCGAGTGATTTTATCTAATTCGGGTGAGTGAAAAAATCGATTTTGAGAAGAGATTATTTTGCAAGCCACTTGCTTATGTATTGAACTATTCTGAATGTTCAGTGGTATTCAAACTTTAATTTTATGTGATAAATATAATTAAGTGCGGCGATGACGGTAAGGCAACGAGCGAGGGGTTTTGTTGAGGGATCTTACTCAATAGCAACAATCTTGAGACTCAATTTTACCTGCAAAAAAGCGGTCACGAGTTGTATTCGATAATAGCACTTATGTTTTCAGCACAATATAATTCCACAATTTCATTTAAATTATTATTTATTTCTGTACGCGTTTCAATACAACATGTATCATTATCAAGAGAAAATATATAAGTAAAATAACAAACAAGTAGTTATGGTAACAAATCATTAAGATAAAACAGGAAACTTGATATAGTTTATAATTCTATATTTAAAATATCTGTTAAAAGTAGGTGAGACTATAAGATCAACACGTGTTTATATGTTTATATTTATACATCTCCAAAACATCTAATTTGTCTTTTTCATTACAAAACTGTAAAAATTTAATGTTGGGCATAATTTGATTTGTCTTTATATTTGAAACATCTAGCGTGTTCTTTGTATCTAATATCTAAGTTCCTAAGTATTTGTCCAATATAAACAGAATTACAGAATGTGCAGTTAAATTTATGAATATTGGTATTAGTTTTGAAAGTTACTTTGTACTTCTTGTTCTTTTGTAATATGTGAGCTACTTTTTCTGATATTTTTTCAAAATATGAAATTGATATGTGTTTATTTTCTGTCGGTTCTGTGTTAACTTAGATACTTTCTTACAACAGGTTAACGTCCAAGAAGCACTGATGAATCACTAATGTTAGACACCGGTCTTGCCGTTTATATTTCTAATACACGAATGATTGCACAAGGAGGGCGATGCTCCAACCGGTTGTGTTGGCGCGGGGTATAAAGCACTAAAGGGCTCTAACTCAGGTCCTCTAGTTAGTGCTTCCACTAACCTTTTAGCTTTATGGACCTAAAATAATATTTCTATGGAGAGGAAAATTGTTTTGGCCTTTCTAGAATTTTTTTGTTTACGAGTACATAAAGTTAGTCACTTTTTTATTTTTGAAGATACGCAGAGATGTTTAAGTTAGTCATTGCTTTAACTTTATTATAAATAGCATCCTGATGCTATTGTTATTGAAAAAGACTACGTGGTGGGCGTACACCTAATCTGTTGATATGCTCGCGACCGCTTTGTTAATTGCAAAATAACCAGTTATTTTTGTCTAGTATTGAAGTAAATATTAAGTGTGTTATAGTGCTGAACCGCCATAATTGCTTATAAA
The DNA here is from genome assembly GCA_036346205.1 of Vesta saturnalis. Taxonomy (NCBI): domain Eukaryota; kingdom Metazoa; phylum Arthropoda; class Insecta; order Coleoptera; family Lampyridae; genus Vesta; species Vesta saturnalis. The sequence continues at coordinate 2,460,805 of JARFJB010000567.1, read as the reverse complement.
AGCAGGTTGTTGCCATTCTAGGCTCAATGGAAAAGGTCGTGAGTGTTGTAAGTTGCTGAACAGCTGAAATAATTCATAATACGATTTACTTATCATATTGTTGACTCACAATTGATAATATAGGTCTATAACCGCCACTACAATCGACAATTTATGCGGAATTACGACCTGAGCAAATGTTAATTTTGGTATGACTATAGAATACAAAAAGCAACCCTCTCTGTACAGTGAACATCTCAATTGCAAATATAAATTCTTAAATTGTAGTTTAGCTTCAGATAATACAATAAAACTTTTGTAAGCCGCTCACTGGTTTCAATTCGAACCAAGAATGGTACATAAACTTTCACTAAATTAATTTAGAAAACGTAAATATGTATATACACTAGCCTTTGAGCATAATGAATAATAATAAGAATAATTTATTTATTTGTTAATAGAATAACTATTTTAAATGTCATTGTTATTGTTAAAACCATATAAATACATGTATACATGTACAAAAATATTTGATACATATAACATAAAGTGGTGTACACACGTTACAGTTAAATGTTTATCACATATATCAGATCACAGGAATAATTATTATTTATTATTTTTTCATTGAATAGAGTTCTGCCCAACCTATGCAATAGGCATTCAACGTTTTTAATTTTGATTTTTATTTCAAATTCGCAATTATTTTATGAGTATGCGGTAATATACCCACTTTAATTTAAATTAAAGTCCGTTACTTAAAATCAGAAGGAAATAATTTGTAAAGATAACATTGTAGTTAAGTACGTCTCAATGATGAAACTTAATTCTCAAGTAATAAATTTTGATGTATAGGATGACTGTTCAAAATTGTTGATATTCAAAATAAAACGTTGTTAAGCCAATAGAAACATCTATTAAAGTTCTTAAATTGTAAGAGTATATCTTACTTTAGATGTAATAGAAGTAATCTAAATTTACAGCTGTCCTTTGTTCTAAATTATTTCACCAACACATAACTTCTTTTGATGTAATAAACACTTATATTCATTTACCTCATCTTGTCTTCAAATATCTGCCAATTGACCTTGGCACTGGTAAATTTCGATTTACACTTCAACTGCTTGTCCTTCCCATACGAAAAGTTTATTCGACGTTAAGATTTGTTTAACGTTACTTTACAGAAGATGTTCGCTAATTGGAGCGTTTTCCACTCTAGTTTTAATTGTTTATTTATTTATAATAAAAAAGCGGTTAATTTATCTTATCCCATTCGCAAATGTTGTACTTTTAAGTACATCAGAATGCGATAAGTTATGTCTGAAATTAGGAAAATAATTAATGCTACCGCACGGAATATAACAAGTTGATGCAACGCTACATTGAACACTTTTTGATAACTCAGACGCGGGTTGCTTTTTTGCATCCCAGTTATATGACAGTCATAAGAGTACTATTTCGTATGCAAAATTTGAATTTAGCCAATAAAATTAATCGATAAGGTTGGTTCGATGCTTATCGTCTTATTCTATTCTACCATCTTAAAGAAATGTTTACATATTAATTGAATTTTCTATACAGGGTAGATGCCTACTGCGTGGACGGAGGATTGCTCCTTAACTATTAGAGATATCAAAACCAATTTTGGTGTTGTAATAAACGATCATTGGACCTACATTCTAAAAATATTTAGGTATATACAGGGTGATTGACAAAGATATGCCAACCCAAACCTGTGTTTTTTAAATGGAACAATACCCTGCATTTTTGAATTCACTGTTACATTTAGAATAAAAGTATAGAAATTTGTATCTGTATCGCTAACCGTTCTGTAGATATCGTCACTTTAGTACCAAAATAGAGTTAACTTTGGAACCACGATGCGAGCGTCGTCGCCACGATTTTGTAAATCTTATTATACCACCGACTATTAATAAGAGTCTACTAACAAACACTCTGGGAGATTGTTCGAAAACATGTAAAACTATACAGAATGATTAACTTACGCGAAGCGTAATTATTTTTTAATTCAAACACCCTGTATATTTTTTCACATTTCGATTCCCCGTGAAAAAGTAGATGCTAATTGATAATAAGTTTCATAGTCATAAGACGGTCCCTTTTTGAGATATTGACGCTTTTACGTAAAAATAGAATTCAACAAAACAAATCAGGTAGGCTAGCCGCTCGTAATAAAGAGAAACAATTGCATCTATTGTTTTGACGTTTGTATAATCATTAAAATATTGTTTTTGGATTGTCGTTTTGTCAATTTTTGTATAAAATGAATTTTTTCCAAAGAAGAAATGGTCGATATGATCTTTATTTACGACGAAGCTCAAGTAAATGTTTTGCTGACTACCCGTTTGTACTGTGAACTATACCCAGAGAGAAGACAGCCGCGGAAAGAATCGTTTATGAATGTAGCTGAGAGATTTATAAATTCTGGAAGTGTGTGTTTTCCCAAGCGCGCAAAAACAAGCCCAAATGAAGAACTTGAGTTTCAAGTTGTGACACCTCTTACAGAAAATCCGCAAATTCGGACCAGAGAGCTAAGTACACGCCTAGACCTGAATAGAAAAGTTCGCAGCTTTATTAAAAAAAAAAACAAATTGCATCCTTATTATATTGAGCATTATCAAGCTTTAAGTGAAATAGATTTTCAAAATCGTGAATCTTTCTGCCAATGGGTAACTACTAAAGTCAATAAAGAACCCTATTTTCTTAGTAACATTTTATTTATGGATGAGGAAACTTTTCACAATAATGGCAATATTAATACACATAACTATCATTGCTATTCAGATACTAATTCACACATCTTAAAAGAGTTGTTGATCACCAGTTAACGTGTGGGGTGGTATAATCAATTTTAATGTGGTTGGTCATTTTTCTTGGATGGGAGTCTTACTGGAGAAAGATATTTACAGTTTTTGGAAAATGATTTACCCTAGCTTTTGGAAAATATCGAGGTAGATAATATTCGTACGATGTGGTTTCAACTGGATGGTGCCCCTCCACACTATGCAATCAACGTTAGGCAATATCTTGATAGAAATTATCCGATGAGGTGGATAGGACGAGGTGGTGTGCAAAACTGGCCAGCCAGATCACCGGATCTGCAAAATATTTACCTAGGCGTGGTCAGCATTTTGAACATTTAGTTTGAATTTATGGTTTTATTCGTTTATGATTACTTGTTTAACTTATTTTTAGGCGTAGAGAATTATTTTATTGTTTAGTTAATTAAGTTTTCCTATCAGAAGAATTTATTTGCCATTCTTATTTTCTTATTTGCTCTGGATTTTGTTTTATTTGTTCTTCTGTAGGTCAGTATTTTCAAATAAAGCATCAATATCTCAAGAAGGGTCCGTCTTATGGCTATGGAACATAGTATCAATTAGTATCTACTTTTCACGGAGAATCAAAATCTGAAAAAATATACAGGGTGTTGCATTTCAGAAAAATTATATTCCACGTAAGTTAATCATTCTGTATAGTTTTGCAAGTTTTCCCAGTTTGTTTGTTAGTAGACTATTATTAATAGTCGGTGGTATAAACAGATTTTCAAAATCGTTGTGACAACGTTCGTATCGGGGTTCCAAAGTTAACTCTATTTTGGTACTAAAGTGACGATATATGCAGAACGGTTAGTGATACAGATACAAATGTCTATACTTTTATTCTAAATGTAACAGTGAATCCAAAAATGCAAAAATTTACAGGGTGTTCCATTAAAAAACAGGTTTGGGTTGGCATATTTTTGTCAATCGCCCTGTATATACTTATATATTTTTAGAATGTAGGTCCAATGATCGTGTATTACCGCACCAAAATTGGTTTTGATATCTCTAATAGTTAAGGAGAAATCCTCCGTTCATTAAGTAGATACCCACCCTGTATAACTGGTAGCTTAAATCGAAATTATATTACTATTATAACCTTTTACACAATTTAAATACTTAGTTTACGTTAATATTTAGATCGATACAATTGATTTAATTTCTATTAATCGTTTCTTAATGCAATGGTACACCCTTTTGCATGACCGCTATATTTGTTTTTACATTACTTTTTTAATATCTGTATAAAACTGTGATTATATATTTAAATAAGATGCTCCACATTGATTACAGATTGTTGCCCACCTTCTGCATGTAATTTCAACTCTGCCATTTACTGCTTCCCCAAAATTCTGATAATCCGTTATGTCATCAAACTTAATTCTATAATTAACAATGAAATCGTTTAGTTTACGAAAGAACATATTAATTAAATCAATTTATTACTTTAGTATGAATACGCTACTGCTTTTATATAGATATTTCTTTCATTAGTGCAAAACATAGCAATTTTCGGAACGAACAAGAAAGCCTCTGGACGACGCGAAGCGGAGTCCAGCAATGAGTCCTGAAAATGCATTTTTTGTACGGATAAAACATATTCTTTCTCAAGCCACTTTTACCTTTTATTTACCCCCTCATTTATGTGTCTATCAATATTAGGAACTTCTATTTGATACAAAATGAGTATTATTCTACTTTTTGTAAAATAAAAAAAAATACCGTGTAGTGTAGTAGTGTAGTATATTCATTTTACGTCTATAAATTTGATTCAAATGTGACAGATGTGAAATAACGTGAAAATATATGGCGCTACCGGCGACGGCAAATGTTGATTAAAATTCTGTTCATGGAAGATAATCACTCAAAACACTTGACTATCCTTACACTTGCTTAAAACGAAAATAATTACTTATGGCAGAAAACGTTTGTGATGCGAAAATTTTTCAATTGTACTTAATGAAGTGATGACACCCCGTGAATGTCGTTCACACGAAATTAATATATGGTCAAGGTCAAATTACATTTTGTACTAGGATAAAAGGTTATTTATTTACTTTTTGTACAAGTGTCATGAAGACCCCGAAGAATCCCGAAATCAGCCACTTTGGTAGGACATACTGTCTTAATATAGCGTCTTGTTTAGGTGGTTGGAGAAAATATTATTTCTGGCTTTTGTTTAATAATCACTGGCGTATAGTAGGAGTATATTTCATGAACTATAATAAAAAAATGTATTTGTACTAAGCGCTTATTTATGTAGGTTAAATGTCATTCAAAGGTTTACATTTATCCTTTAGTGACGTTAATATGTTATAATCAAAATACTCTTACCAATGACACAATATTTGCTTATTATAAACATATAGGCCTTAACAAATTAGATTTCTCAATTATAAACTTATGACGTTTGTTTAAATATTAATGAAAATATATTATTTTCTAATTTATAACAAACAAATCAGAGTGTGCGTTGGCCAAAAACAACATTAAAACATGCAAAATTGAGGTATATGAAGTATTATAAGTATAACTGCAATAAATAGATTATAAATATAAAACTTTAAAAAAATAGAGCGTACAGTCACATTTTAACGTTTTCTATTGTATAACTTATTCGGGCGAATTTCCTCTATAAGTTTTTTTATTAAACGATTTAACTTAAAATAATTTGAGGTAAAACTTACCCTAAATGTAGCTGTAAACCTAAAAAAGAGTAGCACGGTCTTATATGCTTGTAATTTAATTATGAGCACAAGAGGGAAATTCCTTGAGATTCTAATTAAGGATAGCTATCGGGAACAACGCACAAGACACCTACTTTATTAAACTATTTATGAAATTTGTCTTTAATTCATATTTTAGTTTATAATTCCATAAAGTTACCATATTGTAAAAATGTATTTTGTGTTTACACTTTCGTTAGCTATGTTTTTACGAAGTTTTAAATATTCATCTTACTTTCTGGAATATTATATTGTATCAAAATGCCTCTCCAAAAGTTGTGAACGAGTGCTTATTGCGCTATTTTACGGTCACAACGATTGACGTTCACAACAAAATTTATATTATTTTTGCTTGATTAAATCGTTTATGCTGCAGATTGGAATCTCATCAATTTTTTATGTATGTTTTCAAATTTTATCGACTGCAATTAAAAACCCATTTCCTTGTTAAAACATTTTCTATTGCAATGTAAAATATAGTAATGGCTCATAACAGTATCTTTAATATTATAAATTTGTTAGGCGCAATGGTCAAATAGCTTTTTGCAAGTTTTGTAGTAAATATATGGCCGCCGAAAGCCACATTTCTATTAATCTAACTTTATTTTCAAGCATGGTAGTTTTACTGAGTGAGGACATGCGTTTAGAATTTCACAAAAACTAGCGGTTTTGTTCAAATTTGTATGCTTATCTCATTATCTTATCCGATTATCGAACAAATACGGTAAAAGAAAATGTTAGATCAAATTCATTTACCAGCTGTTCCTTACTGGAAATTGACGGTTACTATAAGCGTAACAGTTAAAGAAACGATAAATAATAGTATAAAAGTAACTGTAATGCTAAGAAAAAAAGTACAATGTGCGTAATTTTCTTTTTCACTTTTAAACGGTGATTATGTACCGTATGTTCTTTAAATTAATAGTTAGAAATTATTGAAATGATATGCTGTAATTTGCATACAGTCGAGCTTTGAAAAACGTGTAAACTTTAAACCCCAATATTTCAAAAATCATTAAGTATTGTAATGTGACGCCTTCCTCGTTTTTGATTATACCACAAATGTATCACAGATTACATGATACACCTTTTAATGCTATTAAGAGAACAATTACAATGTATAAATTGCAAACGTTACTTGCGGAATAGTTTTAATTGTAAAGTCGCCGATTGTTTTAATTGAAGAAAAATATAAAAATACCAATACTAATTTCAAAATTTTTGAGTATAGGTAGTCTAAGGGGTTGTTAGTACGAGGGTGCATATTTAGAGATAATTGAACGGACACGAAGCAAAAAAACTTACAAATAAATAAGTGCTGAAAAGGTGACTGTTACGAAACTCAAAAAATGGCGGGGTAATGTGGAGAACCACTATTTTCCTAATGTGGAATGGGATATTTTAATGTAGATTAGAGAATATTATTTGTCTTTAACAATGAAAAATGAAGAGTAACGAACATAAAGGTGTATTTATTTTATAACTGGTACAAAACACAATACTCCAATATACAGGGTGATTTCTAACCTACGCAGGAAACTGAAAGGGCAAGTAAAAGGAATCGAAATAAAGTTATTTTAAAAAAAATTTAGATCAAATGGTAATAATAAGAAAGTTACAACAGTTTAAAGTTCTTATAAGTTAAAGCCCTCGTATTGAGTGCCGCTGACTTTTTATAATTCACGTTTACATAGAAACACAAACACTTCTCACATACTCTGATACATTAATTTTGTAGTAGTATTATTTTTACGGTAGGTCTGCATGAAAAAACAACAAAACTAAGACAAAACGAAAGATAAAAATAAACGAAAATTTAATTAACAAAATTTATAAAAATTACAAAGTTGTTCTAAACGCTGGCCCTGAATTTTAACGCACCATCACGTAAAAAACAACATTCGTCGGTTGCCAATACGTACGTTGGAATTCTCTGTCTCAGTTTGAAGTACTTAGGAACCACTCGCAAAACTGCTGCCGTAACGGATAATCACCTTGAAGCCATCCCTGTCCTCTTTGAAAATGGGGTATAAACCATTTTTGTGTAATGCATTTCAAAGAGAAGATTGAGAAACTTAAACCTGGGCAATTTGTCGTGCACTTTCAATTTAATGCTAACAAAACTCAATGTTGCCTTGTGTCCACCAAAAAAGATCGATCATTTCCTGTTGTAAGTATGAATGGCTCAGATCTTAAGTTTTCAGTCTCTGTTACTCTGTTGGGAATGACTGTATCTTCAAATCTATCATGGATTGACCATCTTCTGTCAGCTACCAAAACAGCTGCTCATAAAGTAGGCTTTTTGTACTAAGTAAACAGTACTTTACCTCCAGACAACTCTTTCTGCTGTATAAGGTCCAAACTCGACTTCATCTAGAGCATAACTCTCACCTCTGGGTTAGTGCTCCCCAATACGCTCTCGATATCGTTGATTGTATTCAAAAGAGAGCGATTAGGCTTATTAATGACCCGTCCTTAAGCATTGAAGAATCGTTTCAGTTCTTTCTTTGTATTATCGGTATTACAATGGCTATTGCGCTGCTGAATTATATTCTTTGATACCATCTCGGGCTACCTTTGTTGGAATACTTGGTTTGCTCATTCACTTCATCAGTATGCAGTACAAATCTCCACTTGTCGTACCAAACGGGCGCAATTCACATTATTCTACACGGCTTCTAAATTCTGGAACCATCTCCCTAGTTCCTGTTTTTCTCTCACTTATGATATGAAAAAATTTAAGGTAGCTGTTCATAGGCATCTCTTGGCAATTCAATGTCCCTTTATCCATCCTTCTTAGTGGTCCTGAGTGCTTTATCACGATAGGCCAAAGGATGACGCCATTTTCTTATGGAAAGTGGCCTTCGGTTAAAATCTCTAATTTTTTTATATGTATTAGTTCTTGTTGTACTCATCAATATTGTTCATAGGCACGTCATCCTATGGCTAGTTTTAGAAATACAGGGTGTTAAAGTTTCAAAATACCTTCTTTTCCATCTTCATTATTTTTGGTTTCAAAGTACTGATGTTTATTTTATCTTCTAAATGCGATTTTTACATCTTTATAGGATATGCAGTTGTACACAAAGGGTACCATTCAATCTTATTTACAGGGTGATACTCATTTTGACATTATAGTTGTTTAAAAAAAATATTTTGTTTTATTACAGCCATATAGTTGCTACTGTGAAAGACTCTTCATTGGATATGATATTGTGTTGGTTAAGTAAATAGTTATAAATATATGTTATACAAGGTAATTAATAAGTTTTGTCCCAATCATCAATTCTTTTTAAAATCAAATAACGGAACCCTCTGTATGTGTGAATTGATTTTGACATCATTTTATCCTTTAGTTAGACAGATTAGGTGCTACTTAAATTATACAGGGCGAATCAGTAATTTTGTAAAATATTAAATATAACAATAAGTCGAAAAATCTTTCTTTCGCCACCCTGTATCTAAAAATTGACTCGGTCAAGGTATATTGATTTAAAAATCTTCGAATACAGTATATTGTAATCAAGGTGTTCCTAAAGTTTCGTTTCAATCGTATGAGTAGATTTGCAGATGGAGTTTGGCATATCAAATGAAATTGTCATCGTTTTTAAATCCTTATGGAAAGTGGCTTTTGGTAAAAATGTATAATTTTCTGATATGTATTAGCTCTCGACATACTCATCAATATTGTTCATGAGCACAGAATCATCCTGTGACTAGTTAAAGGGTTAAAGTTTCAAAATACCACGATTCGCATGTTCATTATTTTTTATTTGAAATTACCAAGTTAATTTTTTTTTCAAAATGCGATTTTTGCATCTTTAAGAAATATGTAGATATGCACAAAGTGAATAATTGATTCTTAGTTACAAGGTGATACACAGTTTAACGTTATAGTTTTTTTTTTAAATATTTTGTTCTATAACAGCCACATAATTGCTACTGTGGAAGACTTTTCATTGGGTGTCATATTGTGTTAGTTAAGTAAATAGTTAAAAATATATATTATACAGGGTGATATATAAGTTTTGTCCCAATCGTCTGCTCTTCTTAAAATCAAATAACGGAATCCTCTGTATACGGGAATTGATTTTGACTACATTTTATCTTTTAGTTAGACGTATTATGTACTACGTAAGAATATACAAGGTGATTCAATAATTTTACAAAATACTAAATAAGACAATAAGTCGAAAAACCTTTTTCGTTTTCATTACCATGCATCTTAAAATTAGCTCTTTCAAGGTATGTATATAGATTTTTAAATCTTCGAATACAGTTTATTATGCTGAGTTTGTTCCGAAAGTTTTGTTTCAATCCTGTGAGATAGAGCCTGGCAAGTTTCACCAAGTCATATTAAATGAAACTGTTAGCGTTTTTAAAGGAACCAATACGTTATCTTCTACGCTTTATTGTTTAAGCTGGATTGAATTTGTAACGTCCAGAGAGTAGTTTTAAATTATGATACACAAGTCAGCGTGTGAACATGCTGTGCAAAGCGAAAACCAGAAATATACACCAGACACATTGTTTAACTCGCGTATAATGTACCAAAAGTCAGTAAAACGGTTATTACAATACATATTACAATATGACACCTAATGAACAGCCTTCCACAGTAGCAATTATGTGGCTGTTATAAAACAAAATAATTTTTTTTTTAAAGTATACCGATAAACTGTGTATCACCCTGTAACTAAGAATCAATTATATCCTTTGTGTATATCTACATATCCCATAAAGATGCAAAAATCGCATTTTGAAGAAAAAATTAACGTTGTAATTTCAAATAAAAAACAATGAACATACGAATCGTGGTATTTTGAAACTTTAACACTTTAACTATTCAGAGGATGATTTTTGTGCTCATGAGTGCGTCAAAAACTAATACATATCATAAAATTATACATTTTTACCAAAGGCCACTTTCCATAAGGATTTAAAAACGCTGACAATTTCATTTGACATGTCTTGGTGAAACTTGCCAGACTATCTACAAATCTACTCGTAGGATTGAAACGAAACTTTGGGAACGAAATCTTTATAAAATACTGTATTCGAAGATTAAAATCAATATACCTTGACCGAGTCAATTTTTAGATACAGGGTGATGAAAAAAGAAAGGTTTTTCGACCTGTTGTTATATTTAATATTTTGCAAAATGTTTGAATCGCCATGTATAACCTTAAGTAGTACCTAATCTCTCTAACTAAAGGAGAACATGAAGTCAAAATCAATTCCCACAGAGGGTTCTGTTATTTGATTTTAAAAAGAATTGATGATTGGGAGAAAACTTATTAATCACCTTGTATAATATATATTTATAACTATTTAATTAACCAACACAATACCATATCCAATGAAGAGTCTTTCACAGTAGCAATTTTGTGGCTGTAATAAAACAAAAGAATTTTTTTAAAAAACTTTAATATCAAAATGTGTATCACCCTGTAAATAAGATTGAATGGTACTCTGTGTGTACAAATACATATCCTATAGAGATGTAAAAATCGCATTTGGAAGATAACATGAACATCAGTACTTTCAAACCAAAAATAATGAACATGGCACGGTAGGTATTTTGAAACTTTAACACCCTGTATTTCTAAAACTAGCCATAGAATGACTTAATGCCTATGAACAATATTGATGAGTATGACAAGAACTAATACATATAAAAAAATTAGACATATTAACCGAAGGCCACTTTCCATAAGAAAATGGCGTGGTCCTGTAGCCTGTTCAGATCTACGATTATTAAAAAAAAATCTTGTAATTGGATTAGCATCTACCGTATCCAAAATTACTTCTTTCACATTTGATGTGGTCTACCACCATCGTGGCCTCGTTTTGGTTGTAAATTCCCAGTTTCTCTTTCGCTTTGAATTACCCAGAGACAAGTAATTTGGGAAGGCGTTTGTCGACTTGGAAATCGTTCCAATACATAAGTCTTGCACGTTCAGCGTTTCATGTAGCAGTTCCATGCACCATTATCACATCTATGTGTTCTTCATTACTGTAATTCACCATTTCAGACGAACTAGTAACCAATAATTAATAAATAAGTCAATAACACAACAACATTTAAAGTAGGTATTTAATTTCCGACGTTTAAGTAACTTCGACGTACTTGATTAAATTACATAAACCGGCGGTTTTGAATAAATGAACACTCGTAACAGGGTATTTTAAGAACAATATAAATAGCCATAACTTCCATCTTATAAAAGTTTTATTAAAAATTTAAGTGAACTTTGTTTATTTAACTTTCAAATATTCCAGTTTTGAATTCAAAACTTATGTTAGTTCCGTATATTATAAAAACAAGCTCAATTGTTTGTAAGAACTTTAAACCGTTGTAACTTTCTTAATATTAGCATTTGAACAAAATTTTTGGAGTTGTTGTTTTAAAAAACAACTTTATTTTGATCCCTTCTACTTGCCCTTTCAGTTTCCTCCGTAGGTTAGAAATCACCCTGCAGCGGTAGGTATTCAAAATAAAACAATAGATAGATTTTCTAAAACATGGATACATATAAAAGATAAAACATAATTCTAACATGTATAAATCTATTTACATAAATTGCAAATATAGGGATCGTTTTCAGCCCCCAGCACATTCTTCGTGTACCCAAAAATCACAGATTACGCACATTATCCAAATTTCTACATTAGAGCTCTCAGAAAATTTTTCATCACACGCTTTGTTTAATTATCGTGAAACCTTTTCTTGTTAGTTTATCTTATCGGTGTTTGATGATATAAAATTCTATTATGGTAAAATGTGTCACGCTGGGATGATCAATTTCATTCAGTGTTTTTCTTAAGTCGAGGATGAAAGTTTGTTTAATTTAGTGTAAAGCTGTTAACGGATGGAAATTTGTCCCCGGCGAAAGTATTCCCATAGAAATTGACGTTAGAGCTCATTAAAATGAAGCTTTTTTTTACTGGCGAGTGAATTAATGTTTTAAGAAATTAGAAAAGTCGGTCTGCTTCGCTTCCATGAATCAGTTTAGACGCAGATTTGATATCGTCACTACCGTGATAAATTGTGGTGGACGGACGTGGGGGGTATTAATAGGAGAGTTTTTCGTCGATAATAATGTAAACATCAAATATTACACAGTTGGCGTTCTTTTTAAATGGAGTAAGGAGAACCCATTTTCGGCTCTACTGTTTTGTCTTAGATTACTACTTATGGAAGCAAAAGCGACGTCTTGGCATACCGTGCCTCATAGTGGTTTTTTTTAAGATTGCGTTATTTCCTGATGTATTATCTGAAATTTAAGCTATCGTCTAAGTTATATTGGGAAATTCATAAGATGATAATAAGTACATCGTATTAAACAGTTACTATTTGAATTATTACGTGTCGGAGATAATGTATTATTATTACCGTATCTTAAAAGGTAAGTTAAAAATGTGCTGGGATTTAGGTGAATATGATGTAATAACATCTTGTATAGTGTATTTTTATTACTTGTCGTATATATATATATATATATATATATATATATATATACGACTATATATATATATATATATATATATATATATATACTAATTACATCAAAGTCCTACTATGGGTTGTGTGCGTTGATTAAATACCAATTAAATTTTGAATTGTCACTTTTTTGTAACTAAATTTTATTGATTCTTTCATGTACTTTACCTTGAACGGCGTATTATTAATTTTAATGGCTTTGCTTGTGCCCACTCTATTTCCTTCGGGCCTCATTCGTAGTTATGTAAAGGAAAACGAAGAACTTCATGACCTCTTTCTTGAGACATAACATCAAGTTTATTCTTGTCGTATTGATGCCTCACTTCTGCTATATAAGTCAGTAGGTTTTACTTCAACATGTCAACTTCAATAGGTTTCACTGAACTAATCGACAACTTGTTCTTTTCGCCACGCCATTGTTGAGCTCCTCTCTCCTTTTCTACTATATGAGAAATATTGTCAATAACGATACCAGATTTCGGTTGTGTATTTGAATTAAGCATGATCTATAACGCACTTCACGTAAATATCTACATTCATTTCGACCGTCAGTAGTATTCTTTTTACAGAGAAGAGTAAGTTACGTACAAGGAATAAAGGCATTATCGCCACCAGCAAAAACTAAGGCAAATTTCGGTCCATAAACCAGCAATATAGACAGCATAAACTCGCGGCTTTTTGGTTCATAGGTTACTTAATTTTCCTCTTTCAGTTCAAAATTATAATATATAATTGCGCACTATCAAAGCAATTGCTCCATACAATGGGTTTTTAGATGAAGTGGTTATGAATATAATTAGGAAACAAACAAATAGGATGAGGGTTAAGAATATAACTACATTAGGTAACGCTAGAGAACAAATAGAAACAAAGTATGTTACCAAACTATCCTGCTTATACAAAAGGTGTATCTAAAATCTTTTCCCAAATTAATTTGAAAACAGTCACTACTTCAGATAATAGTTTGCAAACTCTTTTAGGCAATCCAAAATAACAAGTGGATAAGCAGGATAGGTCGGGAATTTATAAAATTAATCAAAAAAATTGTGAATAAATATATGTGGGGCAAACCAAACGACCTATCAAAATTCGCTTTAAAGAACACTTAGTTCATATAAAATACACACGTTGGAACAAGTCTGCCGTAGCCCTACATATGTGATAAAAAACATGTAGTAGATAAGGTATCCTTAATCAAACATGTTAGTAATAAGCACGAACTTGATTGTTATGAAAGTTTAGAGATCTTCAAAAACAAACAAATTCTAATGAATAATGACGATCAAGGACCTTTAGGCTACTCGGCACTTATTAAACTTTCATAAATTTCACTTTCACCAGATAAGCAACGAAGCATTACTCGCTGATGGTGTATATATTGAAATTTTCTTTAGTTCGTCCCAATCGACCGCTGATGATGATAACTTAGTTATTGAAGCGTGTTCGGTATTTTTAATTTTGTGCGGAAATCACTCTGTAGTGGTAGATATTAAAAATAAAACTATATCGATAGATATTCTAAAATGTGGATATAGAGATAAAGAATATTCTAAAACATGGTTAGATATAAAACATAATTCTAACATGTATAAATCTATTTACAGAAATTGCAAATATAAGGATTCTTTTCAGCCCCCGGGACATTCTTCATTTGCCCAAAAATCACACATTACGCACATTATCCAAATTTCTCCACGAATACTCTCTGAAAATTTTTCAGCACCAAAGAGACAGAAGGCGTCTTGATCAAGGTGCATTTTTTGTCGCAAAGTTTCTTCGTCAAAAGAATCCTGGACAGAAATATGCGCACTATTAAAGAAATTGCTGCATACATTGGGTTTGCAGATGAAGTTATTATGAATATAATTAGGAAACAAACAAATAGGACGAGGGTTGAGAATATAACTACATTAGCTAACGCTAGAGAACAAATAGAAACAAAGTATGTAAAAATACCACACTATCCTGCTTATACAAAAGGTCTATCTAAAATCTTTTCCCAAATTAATTTGAAAACAGTCACTACTTCAGATAATAGTTTGCAAACTGTTTTAGACAATCGAAAAGATAAAGTGAATAAGCAGGGTAGGTCGGGAATTCATAAAATTAATTGTAAAAATTGTGAACAAATATAAATGGGGCAAATTATGAAAATTCGCTTTAAAGAACATTTTGCTCATATAAAATACAAACGTTGGGACAAGTCTGCCGTAGCCCTACATATGTTTCATAAAAATCATGTAGTAGACCAACTGTCCTTAATCAAACATGTTAATAATAAGCACGTACTTGATTGTTATGAAAGTTTAGTGATCTTCAAAAATAAACAAATTCTAATGAATAATGACGGTCAAGGATTATTAAGCTACTCAGAACTTATTAAACTTTCATAACTTTCACTTTCACCAGATAAGCAACGCGAAGCGTTAGTCGATGATAGTGTATGTATTGAAGTTTTCTTTAGTTCGTCTTAGTCGACCGCTTAGTCATTGAAACGCGTTCGGTGTTTTTTAATTTTGTGCGGAAATCACTCTGTAGAGGTAGATATTAAAAATAAAACAATATCGATAGATATTCTAAAATATGGATATAGAGATAAATAATATTCTAAAACATGGATGGATATAAAATATAATTCTAACATGTATAAATCTATTTACAGAAATTGCAAATATAAGGATTCTTTTCAGCCCCCGGCCCCTTCGCGTTCGGTATTTTTTAATTTTGTGGGGTACGAGCTTGTATTTTGTTTGTTACATTTGGTGATTTTAAACCTATACTAAGTTCTTGGACGAATGTCTACCGTCCGCTTTCAACACTGATCTCACGCCTTGCCTTACTCACTCACAGTTTATCAGTGAATATAATATTTTTACCTACTGTCAACATGTAATGTAAAATTTAATGTCATATTGTACTCTTAACAATTTCTAGTAAGGTACACCTGCCAGATTGAAAAGAGATTATGAATACCTAATATACTAATTTTTTGAGTAGCTTAAATTATGATTGATTATTATTGATTACTTATGTAAATACTAATGATCTTTCTTTTGTTATAGGTAAGTGTCATATTTACGTCTGCAAGAACAGTAAGTACAAAATCTTCCAGTTGAATTTGTATAATTTTGTAATTGTGTGCAACAGGTATTAACATTTTTAGACTTGAATATGTATAAGCCATTACTCAATGCCATAGCGCTGCATTTTTCCCGTACTTCAGTACTTATTCCTATCCTTAAGCACATGGCATTATTTTACTCTATTGATATGATTTTTCTGAAATAAGATTAATGACAATATTTTTGGATAGAATTAATGTGAATGGTCAATCAATCTGTTTTTATAATTATTCGAATTATTTATTAAAAAATTGAATGGAGGGACATTGAAACAAATTCTTGTTACTACATTTTGTTAGTTTCGAGTATTATTATTTAAAATCTCGCTCTCAAAACATATATGACGTTTCGCCATATATTTGTCTCTTCTTCAACATTAACACTTCGTATCCTAACGGGACTTATGAGTACCAACATGTTTGTAAGCGCTTCATTAGTATGTTAGGTTCTAAATAGACTTTGTGTAGTACACGTTAGGGAACTACTGACGTAAGACTTGTTTTATCAGACGGCGCGTGTGTACATTTTCATAACCTGATACGTAGCTACTTTGTGTGGTGAAATAGGATGCATCTTTGAATTTGCATTAGTCATTTGTTTACAACTATGACTATCGCATTTTTATGTTATTACGAAGTACAGCATTTAGTGTTGCTAGATATGTGCTAAAACCACTTGGTTTCACGGAGTTATGTTTCTGGGTCGCGTTAGACAATATAAATGTTTATTATTATTGCTTTTACTGTTTTTTATTTTATTTTTACTAAAGAACTGAAATTGTAACCTAACGTTGAACGAAACATGACTTCTGAATCTCGAGAGACCGAAAATAGAGATCGAAAATCTGTAATCGACGAAGAACTAGAAGTAATAAAAGGGTACGAATTGAGCAGGAGCTCCGAGTAGATAATGGTTTTCGACGAAAGAAGATAACTTAGTCGAGGAGGAAGATGCAGTTGGAAGTTCAATCAAAGATAACAATTTCACAATCATTAGGTGCGCTTGAAAGAAGTTGAAGAATGAACATAAAAGAAAATGAACTACGAGCCTACGAGCAGAAGAGAAGGATTCAGTAACAATTAATAAAATAGTGCAACATCGAACCGAAAGGAGCACGGTAAGAAAGCGAAAGAAGGATAAGACAGTAGCGGATGTCAAATGCTCACAAATCCGATTACAACGCCGCATGGGAAGATCAAACTGGCCAATTACGTTAAGCATATTATAGTAACAGATCATCAAGTACGTGGTGCTATAGTATTAAAAAAATAAATCCTGAAAACAAATTTGCCCTTTTAGACTTTAGACGAGGAGAGATCTTATATATTCTTCTTGAATGGTTCTGCACCAGTTCCAAACCGTAGGAAACGTAATCAGAGCGAGTCCAATAATACAAGACTATCGAACCTTTACGTTCCAAGAAGACGATATAAGCAGACTTCTACCCTTGCAGTGGAACTCCGACCTTACTCAAAATGTATTGTAAGGTTATTTTGACGCACCATGTATGTGTAGTATTTTAATAACGTGTTTTGAATGTAGCTGAAGTGAGTTTGCATGAAAAGAAGGTTTTTTGTGTATGCGTAATGTAAGTTGGTGTAATTGATACGCCACTGGAATTTAGTTGGGCATTGGTTATCGTGTGAACGAATATTTGAATGCTGTAGAAAGATATTCGTGTTAAAAGCATTAAATTTGGTTGAGAAATAATGTTTTGAATAAATCTTTATTGATACGGCACTGGTAAAACTACTGGTCTTTTGGCTACTGTGTATGGAGGAATTTGTACTAAAGAAATTGTTGTAGACGTATGAGTGAGTGAGTTTATGATATATTAATATTTTATTAACGTGCAGTAAGGAATATGTGAGATTTGTCTAGAAAGTTGAGATATAATCTGGTTAATCCACAGTGTGAATGTAATTGCAATTGACGATTTCTTCGGAAAGTTTTCAGTGAATTTACAAAGTAATTCAAGATGGCTACGTTTATTTCGTATCGTTAGCGTCTTCTTCCATGTTGGAACCTTCGACGCGGCAAAGCAGCGCACGAAATACTCAATTGGGATAAGTGAATTTTGATTTTAGCGCGAATTTATTGTGACGTATTTGCAATATGGCGGGCAGAAGGTATATAAGCGAGAGTCGTATTTGAGGGGTTGGTTAATTAGTTGGTTAGAGGTTTTGAGTACGAGTCGCGCGTTCATTAGAATGGTTAGTGTTGGAGTTTATTTGTGAAAATTATAGTTTTAGCAGGGCAGGTATAGCGACTGCATTAACCCATAAGGGGATAAATCGTATAGACATTCACAACTAAATAATGCAATATATTGTGAGTTGAATATTTTGTTATTAGTGTTCAATTGTGGGACGCGTGACCTAATGCCATTATAAAGAGAACCGAAGGTGACCATTTAAGTGACCGAAAGAAAAGTTTGTAAAATTTAGTTAAGTTATTGGTGATCACCATTGACGTTGAATGTATACAATCGTTAGCAATACCAAATTGATTGTATAAAAGCGAATAAGAACTTTAATGTGTATATGGAAGTAACCATTTTTCATTGTAGTAAACGTTATGAAAGGGCAAACATCACAGCATAAGGTGATGTGATGTTAGACTAAAGAACCGCTATACCAGGGCGCGACTGAACAAACCAGACACTGCGTTAGTGAGTACTACAGCCGAGTGCGTAGGGCGAATACGGTTACCTCTTGTGTTTTCTGCATAGTGCATCTAAGAATTTAAAAAGGATTACCGAAAGCAGATCATACGGACTACTACTACTGAACCGAAAAAGGATTAATGAATGTAATACGTAAGAATTAGATTTAAATTCTATTGAACCATGACAAGTACGATTATCCTTTAAGTACATTTTTTTTGTCATTGTTGCGTTAATTACGGTTCATTCAAAGAAAAAAAGTAATCAAAGTTTAGTTATTTTGTTGTTTTTAGTTTTAGGAATTGGGTAATTTTAGTCTTAAGGTATTGATGTGTTTAGTGGTTTTTTTTAAAGCACGTCGTTGTATATATTTACATGCGGAATTTTTAAATATATATCCACTATTTAATTTATTTTCTCGTTTATTAGTGTCAATTGTGTGCCTAACTGGTTGCACCTTCTGATAAGTGAAATTAGTCTTTGCACATTTTCGAATTTAAGGATAGATTGGAAATTGCGTAATGAGCCAGATCGATGACAAAATTTCATTTCAGTTTTGAGATAGTAATGCAGAACACTACTAACAAAGTACTTATTTTTATTTTTTTTTATTCAGCATAAATTACAGTTTTTAAGTATTACAGTTTAAACCTATTAATGAATGTGTAAATACGATTTTATAGATAAAGTATTAATAAAATATAACGATATTATTGATGATACAAGCACTAACCGCTCTATGTGTGAATTATTCAGCAATCAACGAACATTTTGTTGTGATAACAATTTATTATTAAACCGATTTCGTTTATTTTATTTGGAATTTTCTAAATTGGGAATATTTATTTAAGTCAAATTTGTATGTCAGTTAGAAAGATAAATTTTCATGTATACGAGGGATACTTAAAAAGTATTCCAGTTAACGTCTTACGATTTGGGAATTTTCATTTGTACAGGATGTGTTCAATAAGTTTCAACGACCCGTGTATTTCAGAATTTACTTATGTCTTTGGATCAATTTATTTTGAAGTGTGATTGAATTTGAATGGTGAATGGTTTTACTGAGTAGGCTGCAATCCTGTCTTCCACAGTCAGATGGAATTAATTTACCATTCCGCCTAAGACTATCTTAGCAAAATTTAAGAGACACTTTTTCCCGGACTGAGTTTAGTGAATTGTAGATTAATGGTAAGTGTAAGATGTTTGAAGCTACCCTTCAATCATGTTACTCCTTATATCGACCATTCCCATTTCCACTGTATCTGGCTTGGCAACCCGCTTATTTCGGTAACGATACACGACGCCTAGTGCGGTTTGGACGTGTAACAGTATGTAAAGCATATTTTGTGCCAATAAAAAAATAATTGTTCCTTGATGTATCATGATATTTTACAATGAATGACGATTTAAGACTAAGAAATAGTTTTAGCTCTCTCTGTATATGTAACTGAATAGCACTGATAGTGATGAGAAAAACTTGAAACATAATAATTCATGTTAATATGATCGTAAATTAGCCAAAAAGGCGAAAATTTTTCCAATTACGTAAATTTTTAATATACACAGAACTAAACCGGTTCATCCGTTTGGGAGCTACGATTCCAAAGACAGATACATACACACGTTAAACTTACAACACCCCTTTTTCGTCGGGGGTTAAAAATAATACGTAATACCATAATAAATGTTGTTTTAATAGTAATGTTTAACTTTTTATTTGTATTTTACTATTGAATGGTAGAGCTTTACTAGCGCTCATATACACTTGTAAAATAACATCTTCGTTTTTTCCCAAATCACTGTTTAACCGTGCGGAATAGGAGAAAGTCAGTGCCACCACACAAGAAAAGAATAGGAGAGTAGAAATGTTTTTCACTCAGAAAGTAACACCCTGTAGAAAGTTTTTTGCTGCGGTTAACCCAATTCGTAGCTAATACTGAGTGTATTATACGTGACATGTTTCATTCCATTATCTGGAAAACTACTACAGAAATATTCACTGCGTTAAACCCACTGCACAATATTCAAACTTATTGTAATATTCATATTTAAAACAAACACTATGTTACCACTTCTGTAGAGAAAACTAGGATAAACAATAATTGTGAAATAAAAACCAAACTATACGTATACAAACATTTTTTCTTTCACAAAAATTCCTCATTGAATTAACTTCTATGCTTAATTAATAATGAACCCGAAAAAATGTCTTCTTTTAATTTATTCTTTAATTAAGTTTAAATTTTTCGTTTTTATATCCGTATATTCTAATAGGGTAATTAAGTTGATTTTTTTTCTGTCACAATATTCTTAAATCAGGAATTAGTTTATAAATCTCAGGGATCTCGTCCTAAATAATCCTTCAGATTAATGCCTAGTCAGTTTTTGCAACTTTGATTAAGTGTAACGAAGAAATTTATGATACTTGATTAACTCAAATTAATTCGACTTCTCTAAAAGTACGAGGTCTGTAAATAAAGTAATTTTACAGTTAATTTGGCAACACTGTAACTCTGACAAGTAGACATATGTTTAGCTGAACACATGATAAAACAGTGAGTATTAATATTTTTAGTCTATTGTTGTCAAGTGACATGTAAGCAAACTTTTTGTAAAACAAGTTTTTGTTGTGCGTTCAAAAATGAGTGAAATAAATTACGAGCAATATTGTGCAATCAAATTTTGTGTTATGTTTACCGATAAATCCTTGAAAGACTGCGGAAAAGAGTTGCCCGTGTGAAACCTACCATCAAAGACAACTGGGTGCTGCATCATGACAATGCACCTTGTCCCACTGCACTCTCAATTACAGAGTATTTGACAAACACATACATTCCCGTCGTTCCTTAACCTCCCTATTCTCCTGACCTGAGTCCATGTCACTTTTTCCTGTTCTCTCAATTGAAAAACCACCTCAAAGGACACCGTTTTGGAGCAGTAGAAGACGTTAAAAAACTGTAACCGAGCAGATGAAGGATATTCCAGCACTCCTATGAAGAATGGAAAAACCGGAAGCGTTGTGTGTCTTCCCAAGGGAACTATATTGAAAGAGATAGAGTCCATGCCTGATTATATTGTAAATAAAAAGTGTCATTGAACTCGTCTCATTACTTTATTTACAGACCTCGTATACCGTAAATTTGGGTGTTTCTCTTTTTTAAATGAAATCAACCTTCTAATTTTTACTTTATATATTAGCACTCTAGATTTTATTTCTAAGAGATTTTCATTTAGCTTAATTAACCAAAGCGAAATTTAATTTGTTAGTTAAATAATAGAAAATGTAAACATAACATTTCACGCCATTCACTTGCGGGGTAGTCAAAACAATTCCTGCCTCTTATTTATTTTTTATTCACAATCTTTCTCCATGGTTTCCTATCTCTGCATACCTCCCTTCTGCCAAATTCATACATTTTCTCTAACATGCCCTTTTATTTTTAAAACTCCTTATGTTTCTTTCTTTTATCATACATTTTACTGCATTCAGCGGCCTACTAGGCCCGACCTTACCTCTAACTTCACCTATATATATATATATATATATATATATATATATATATATATATATATATATATATATATATATATATATATATATATATATAATAGTTTATGCCAACTCGACCACAATTTCATCATGCAGGGTAAATACTCTATTCTCCTTTTCACCTTCCCGATTGAACACCACAATCTTAGTTTTGTTCACGTTTACATTTAGGTCCATGCTGTCATAGAATATATCAAACTTCTTCAGATCAGTTTGTAGCTCATCCACATTGTCACTTAATAAAACTGTGTCATCTGCATACACCAGAACTCGTACATTTAGGTCATCAACAATTACACCATTTGTTTTGGTACACGCTTGCTTAACACATTTCTCCATGTATACATTGAACAACCACGGTGACTTCACATAGCCTCGTCAAACTCCTTGCTCATTATTAAAGTATTCATTCACGCCCCCACTCACCCTAACTATGCCCGGCTACCGTTATGCTGCCCTTATTCCGTTTATTAGACCTTTACTTACGCCATATTCATTTAATATTTCCCACAGCTTCTCCCTATTCACTGTGTCACATGCTTTCTCCAGATCTATAAACGCATAGTACAGCTTCTTTTTTACACTTAAACACTTTTCGATCATCTGCTGGAGATCAACCATCTGGTCAACACGTCCTCTCCCTGGCGCAAGCCACCCTGCACGTCCCGAATCTTAGTCTGTGTAGTTTCTCGTATTCAATCAGTTTTCTTTCAAATACTTTACCAGGTACACTGAGCAAACTTATTCCTCTCCAGTTTTTGTAATCACTTTTGTTCTCCTTACTCTTATACAGTGGTACAATGATCGTGCTCTTCCAATCACTCGGCACTTTTCCACACTTAAGGCATACATTGAACAATTCACACAATCTTCGTATAAGCTTTACACTTTCATATTTTAGCATTTCACCAGTGAT
>JARFJB010000567.1:1782500-1832500 GCA_036346205.1 Vesta saturnalis | reverse complement strand
TTATTGCTGCCAGTGTCCCTAAATCGATACTCGATTCTCCGTATAGTAGAACGACTGACATTTTAATCTTCTCACGACGTATTGATAATTTTGCTCCTCTTCTCAAAGAACTAAGGCTTTAGTGCAGTCTTCAATACAACCATTTTGAGAATGTATATAAAACAATAAATAGAGTGAAGTAATCTTTATCTTTTAGCAACAGTATTTAGTTTTCATTTAATTGTTGAATGTCCAAATTAAAGAGCGTGCAAAGAAAACACAATGTCTTTTTTAAAAATTCATAACTTTGCAATGAATCAAGATATCTAAATGTGTTTTGTTCTATACAAGAATTAATTAGTGGAGTTGATCGGCATATTTCCACAGTTTATACTTTTTGAGCGCGACGTTTCGGAAGCGGGCTCTGCTTCCGTCATCAGGCTTAGTCCTGAGAAGGACTGTTTTCGCACTTGAGTCGAATTCATATGTTATATATAATTTTTCCCAAGCACTTGACTACTCTCAGATTCGAACTTGGTACCTTTCACTTACTAGTCTGACACCTTTACCGCTGAGCCACTGAGTAATCCAATATATATTTTTTAGAACTTATATATATATATATATATATATATATATATATATATATATATATATATATATATATATATATATATATATATATATATATATAAAACTTTTTCGTGGTTGCGCAGAAGTTTATTGCGCATGTCGCGCCGTAACCTCTTGCGCAGGTGTATTGCGCTTAAGCTCTTCGCGCATTATTGGAATCCATATGGGTTTCATTTCTACACTAGCTTGGCTTATTGGATTTTCCGCTAGTGCGATGTATGTGGCTTCTTTGAGTTTCCGACGAGTTGTGTTCTCGTCCTTTGCCACTATTTGTATGTTATCACATTGGATGCGGTGGTCTTCGTTTCAGACATGTTCAGCGATTCTTGATCTTTCTGTTTCGCCCTTGCGGACGTTGTTCTTGTGTTCCTGCGTTCTCACTTTGAGTGGTCTACTGCTCTCTCCTATGTATGTAAGAATTAATATAAAACTTTTTTTGTACTGAAAATGAGAAAATTCAATGCTCAAATCGAAGAGATTTAAGAAATGGACCTGGGCAGGCATTATAATAAAACGGTCGCCTTAAGGAACTTACCTTGAATTATACAAAAGTGTCATCTTGTCCATCTTTTCAGGTAACTTTTGAAGGCCAGCCACATTTACTAATAATCAAGCTTTCACCAGTACGCGTCACCAGGGGAAATGTCCACAACACAAGAAATAACACAAAACGATAGTGATATATGTGAAAACTTAGAAAAGTGATTTTTTTCCAGCCTTATTCGGAAATCTGATTGACATGTATTAATCTTGGATAAATTTTCTTCAATTTTTCCAAAAAATCATCAGCATCAGGCCAAAAATAAAGAAGTTATTTAAGATCAAAATTAACATTTTAAAGGGGCCGTTTTTTTTGCACCTGAGTTTATAAGATCAAAATTTGTTTTTTTTACTATATTATCTTAATTACATATTTACAGTCCATGTGATGTGATGCTTCAAGTTCTGAATCCAAGTTCGATAAATTGAAGAAGTGGGATGGAGCATGCATTTATCGCAATTCTACCAATACACTCCACTCAGCTGCATTAGATACTTTTTGTTAGTAAAACATTTTACTCCAGTGGACTATGATAACTAAGTTTGTTTTCATATTATGTGTGTTTCCCATAGCAATCGCAGCTATTAATGTGCGCACTTTTCCTTTTACGCAAGCAATTAATTCATACCCAAATGATATTTTTGTCACGCAAGCAAATATTAAACATCAGGAAAACTAAAACAAACTGCTGTAAACAAACCCCGTTTTACCATAGTCTGCTGGGAGAAAATGTGTTAACAACATGATTGAGTAGGGTGTCTTGGTTCTATTAATGTTATACTACCCTCTAGTTTACATCTTTGTAAGTAATACAACATAATGTACTCTGCCATAATGATTAAATGAGACACCATTTTGTTTATTGCATTTATTAATTAAATCAATATTAAAAATGAATGATTATAAACATGATAGAAATAAAAAACATTATTTTTAAACAAATAATTCCAATCATTACTTTTAAAGAAGGTATTTAAATATCCTTAAAAAGAGCGTATTAAGATCTCATTAAAATAAACTGTTGCTTTACTTTCCAAAGGTGCCCTAAATGTAAAAAATTTTCAGTTTCACATCCACAAATACTTTTGTTTCCACAGCGTAACTTTTAAATTTTGTCACTATGAATATTTGACTAGTTTCCCTATGTACCTGTCATCTTGGTAATGTTAAACTACTAACAGTAATAACAAATAATTTAATACAAAGAATACTTGGTAAGGCAATGACGACTTATCTGTAAAAAATGATATGTCCCTGCCAACTACCAAATCTTTGTGATAGTATTTGAGATACGTCCTCTTAAATTGAGAACAAGTGTGCAACCCAACCTCAAGAATTCTTGTAATGCACAAA
Organism: Vesta saturnalis; assembly: GCA_036346205.1. Lineage (NCBI taxonomy): Eukaryota > Metazoa > Arthropoda > Insecta > Coleoptera > Lampyridae > Vesta > Vesta saturnalis. The sequence continues at coordinate 1,829,994 of JARFJB010000567.1, read as the reverse complement.
CAGTATGTAATTAAACTTTAAAAAAAATTTACCTGTCGGCTCTTCCAGATTCTTTCACATACGATTTAAAATAAGGAGCCACCGATTTACTGATGTAAGCATGAAGAGTTTCATATGGTGATCCATCACTAAAATTGATTATTCTAACTTGGGCACGAATACTTTTGTCCGCTTCAATGACTGCACCTCGTTTTAAAATGACTAGACTGGCCATTCTTCCATTTGAATAATGAACTTCATTACTAATGTGATACGCAACAGGTTCCTTTTCTTCTTCGCCTTCTGGTGGTTGATCATTTTCATCTTCTTCATAGATAAAAATTATTATTACAGAATTCATTTATCATATAAAAATTACCTTTTGAAGAGCATCTCTGTACATATAATATTGAAACCTGTGAATCACTTAAAAATTTCCTAATGTATTCCTCATTATTCTTATCTTCTAACGCAGCATTTAGTGCCGGTGGTTCCATATGCGCATCATCTTCAGGTAAAAGAAGGGTCGCCGCCTTACGAAGATAATTTGAGAATGCTGTAAAATCTACTATCGGTACATTTTGCGGCTCAGGAGGCCCGTCGCCCACTTCCAGAGAATCTCCCATTTTTTTAAACTTTTAAAAAAGCTATAATAATTTAAAAATACATTATTCTTAAGATATATTTAATAAAACGTCTAACACCGACAAAATCTATCACATATAAATTATTGACCTTCAATCTCAGGTATGAGTCATAATGACATCATTGCCAACTGTCTGACAACTTATGTACAGCATGTTACAAAAATGTATTGTTAATTTCAAAGTAACACTGTCACAGTTATTTCGCAACTAGTGCGCTGTTTACACATTTGTTGGTGCGAGGCCGTTCTTTTTACTCGAGGCGTAGACGAAGGATAAAACATAAGGCCGAGCACCAAAAATGTGAGAGCGCACTTGTTGCGAATAAAATTTTTTGTAATCGTTAACATAAAATTAGAAAAAAAAAAAATTTTCAATTAATTGTTGACAAATGTCAAATTAAATACATAAACAAAAAAGTTTATATATTCAGTTATATATTTTTGTTTATGTATTAAAAGTAACGATTACAAAAAATATATTCTGTAAATAATAACCGAAATAAGTTACTCACAAACCATAACATATACTATAATTAAAAATTATTATTAATTTTATTAAATACATAAATAAAAAGTTTACCTCGAGTAGGATTTGAACCTACGACCTGTACTTTGCTATTTACCTTTGAACTTATTCGTTCATAAAAAAAAACTTATAAATAATAACATATACTGTCTTATTTTGCATTGAGCAGGCCATGATTTTTTTTCTGCAGTGATATTCCCATTTGTCCAAATGACAAGAAATCAATTTGACGTCATCTTGTCAACTGTAATCGTGCTGTGTTGTAACACATATGATAATCAAGTCTTATATTGAATTAATAATAATTTGTTGAGAAAATGCCAAAAGTTATCGAAGAGTACAAAGTAACAAATTTTAAGGTGCTAGAAGCATCTTAAAAAGTGATGGAAAATAATGGGGAACTTATCGTAATAGATCATCGGATATATTTCAAGTACGTAAGAATTTTGTCTCGGGCTACAACATTCACTCGCGGGATTAAAAGTCACTTAATATATAACAATTTTGTGCGCACATTAAGTATGTATTTGGTTTTAGGTTATACATTGAACTTTCTAAGACATCATAACGGCAAGAACTCAAAATTCAAAGTCGACATATTGTGGTAAACCCGGAAAATCTGAGTATTGAGGTTTAACCTAAACCTCACTTTTAACGTTAGAGTCACTATAGATTAAGTATCTGTTTCTATTGTTTACTAGCACTTTCACTTCCACAGTTGATTTACCGCGTTCATTCATTATCCTTGTTAGTTGTTCTTCTCATGTTGTTCTCGACCTACCCTTTCCGCGTTTACCTTCCCCTTTCATTTCAGTAACTAGTCTCGGTATTCTTTCTTCGTCCATCCTACGTACATGACCACACCATTTCAGTTGCTTGTTTTCTATTTTTTTCACTAATGGTTTCCATTTCTTCTCTTATTGTGTCCTTAGAAACTGCACATCGGCTGCTGTAACCTTTGGTTTTTCCTTGCGATTTAATATCCAGCTAGTGGTCCATATGTAAGTACAGATAAATATATTGTGTTGTACACACTCACACTCTCACTCACACTCACACACACACACACACACACACACACACACACGCACACACGCACACACGCACATACGCACACACGCACACACGCACACACGCACACACGCACTCACTCACACACGCACACACGCACACACGCGCACACGCGCACACGCGCACACACGCACACACGCACACACGCACACACGCACACACGCACACACGCACACACGCACACACGCACACACGCACTCACGCACTCACGCACTCACGCACTCACGCACTCACACACACACACACACACACACACACACACACACACACACACACACACACACTCACGTATTTTTAGTAGTTTGTTACGGTAACTTTAATTGGTAACAAAATTTATAAAGCCAAGGCTCGGTGGTTCAGTGCTAGTAGGCATTGGGGTGGGTTAATACAGTTAAATAATTATACATAATATTATATATAGAAATAAAATAAAATAAGAATTAGGAAAAATGGACGCCACGTACTTCCAAGATAGTTATATTTGTAATTTACCTTAGTTCGAAGTACGAAAAAACTAAATAAATCATAGAAAAATTATGAATAAATAGACACAATGGGGTCACAAAATTATAATCGCCATCAAAAACAGATAAATGGTCTAAATGGTAACATAAATTTGACAAGTAATAGAGATACCCGTAAGGATTGATTAATAAAAAAAAGGAAATAAATATTATTTTAATATAACATTGAATGATTGATCCAAATTACCTTAAATTTATCCTCGAGCAATAAAAAAAAAAAAGGAGGAAAAGTGATATTAGTTACGTTAATCTTACAAAGTTTTCGGAATTCGGTTTACCCAAGTAAACAAGCGATCAAGTATATCAATAATCTCACCTGAAAATAACTTCTTTCCGGTGTCGTTTCCTTGCGCAAGTAACGTCCGAAATTACAGAAGCTAAATGGAAAAGAAAACAATAATAATTCGGACCTTAAACAATAGGTTGGCTCTAGAAAATGGATACATTAATTACTTGATTGACAACAAATTCGAATACTGAAGGTACACTAATAAATTAGGTTACAATAGGTAAACACCAAGGTAAAGTGGTTTACAATATTGATAAATAATTGAAACTTAAACAAAATTATGAATTTAGAAAGAAATCAAATAAGCAAATAGTGACAGTGAAATTTTCACGTATAAATTAAGACTATAAAAGTAAGATAATAATTTATTGAAATGACTAAATTCTAGCTAGGCAAGTTATCTAATATTAAAAGTAAATAATTACTAGGTAATTATAAGTTTTTGTTATAACAAAAACTTATAATAATTTAATATTAGTCAAGTTGCTTTGGAATGTGTGAATCCTTGCGATATTGCAGGCTCACATTCCATTAATATAAGTAATTTGATTGTAATCTCATTATATTTAGAATTTACATCAGTTCTACATACATAAAGACAAAATTTACATCGATTGGGGCTTGAACCTTGGTGGCGCAGTTGGTAGCGCGGTACTCTAGCAAAGTACAGGTCGTAGGTTCAAATCCTATTCGAGGTAAACTTTTTATTTATGTATTTAATAAAATTAATAATAATTTTTAATTACTAGGTAAATTCGTGTGAGCAGACAGTAGTTTTCTTTATAAGTCATTAAATTAGAATTTCTTCAGTCGTAAGAAAAATTCAAAATGGCAGCGGTGTTATTTTTCTATTGACGACGCTGGATCAACTCGAAGTGGTAGTGGGTAGGTAATATACGTAGAGGGAGAAAAATAAGCGAAAACGAAAAGGAAAAAAAAAAAACGCTACGAAAGAAAATATAACATTAAATGACGGAATGATTCACAAAAATTACTGACCTTTTAAGCTGGTAACCACAAGCGTTAGAATTAGATAAGGAGAAACACAACACTCTTGAACGCTTAAAACCGTAATAATTATCACATAACTTAAGTGACGCGAACTAGCATCAGGTTCGGCACAAAAATTAATTATTCATTGATCGAGAAATCCGGAAAATATCCGTTTTATTTTTAATTAGAAAATCATGTCAATGAATCGCGGTTCAAGTGAAGCAAAAAAAATATCCAACTCACTTTTTTTTTGTGTGTGTACCCTTGCAACCACGGAAACAGAAAACAAAAAAACGAAACTAAAAGCGGAAACAAGGGTTCGAGATTAACGAACGCAATACACCAATGAGAATCAAATAGACTGCAAACGTACGCTATCCGACAGTAAAGAAAAATGAAAACAATTTATTCCATAGAATAGGATCCTAGAAATGTGACCAAATTAATTAAGATAACGTTACAAGTTCTTCTGTACCTATCACTCCTCGTCACTTACACGCGATTTTCGTCTTAGTATTATCTACTTACCAAAGTTCTTCACCAACTTATTGCTTTATATTCACTCTTATTTAATGAACTGTGTCTCTTCTCATGGGTGCACTCACTATTTAATGTTACGAATTTTTATTAGTTTTACTTATAATCCACTAACTTTCGCCAAATCTTTCCGCACTGTTAGACACGCCCTTCTTTGTTTACACGACGCAACACATCTCTCTAATATTTTACTCTGAACAAATTATATAGAATTTTGAAATCAATGGGTTAAACACAAACATCAATAGATAGAAAATTGTACGTGAAATGAAACACGTTGTTGTAGCCAAAATTAAGTTTTTGAGAAAATTTCTGCAGTTACAAAGTTCAGGTCAAGATGTCAGATATGTGTATCTAGACGAAATGTGGATTTCTCAAAATTGTTCTAATCCATCGTTGAGTATACTATGGTATATCATTTTATACGCGGGGTGTAACTTAGGGTTTTTGGAAAATATCGGTAAAGTACAATTCTTGCAAGAAGAAATATACATATATGCTGTAGACGCTTGCAAGGGAAGGAAGCTTTGTTATGACTATTGGTTAATTTAATGACTGTTTTTTACTGTAAATGTCGTGTCACAAGTGTCCACATCACAAGTGTTCTAGATGTGGCCAATGTCATAAGAGTTAACTGTAATAAACCACACGGGTCACAAGTAAAATATTTTTTGTCAGAAAGCATTGGTGTTTCTCCAATTTGGTCAGAACAGAACGAATGTACATTTTCTACCATAGTATTTCGCTTTTACAACTGTTACCAAATATTTTGATCTGCACTATGTTTGAAAGTATTTCGTAAAAAACCGGTTGAAAAGATGTAAACATGTCAGTGTTGATTATTTTGAATAATCAATGTATGGATCTGACATATTGAAAATATTTATTTACAGACCGATTTGTTTTGGAAAAAAAGTGGTCATATTGTTATAATTTGCAGAAGCATAAATCTTACGAAAGTGTAGTAATAGACAAACACCACATTTAACATTTTATTTTATTGTAGGTCATTTTGAATCCGCCATATTAAAAATATCTATTTGTGGTTCAGTTGGATTTAGTGTTATAGAATATTATTTTGTATCCACTATATAAGTTTTACTAGTCGCCTATAAAGGAAAACATTTCATTTCTATCGGTAAACATAAAAATATACAGTGCTGAATGCTGCTTTAAGTTCATTTACTCAAACTTTTGTTTACAAGTTAATTTTATTGAAAAAAATTATTGCTTTAATAACGACTAAGACAGATATTCGTCTATTGCTCTTTCTGAGATTTACTTTATCGTAAACAGGTGATGAACACAGGTAATTTTTAATTTCTTTAAAACAATTTTCACAATCCTTAGTCCATACAAATTTTTGATTAATTTTTAACAAATTATGGAATGGGGCTAATCTCTGTGTGCAATGATTAATAAATTTATGATAAAAATTAATTTTCCCTAACAGCTGTCGAACCATCTTACCGTTTGCAATCATATGACCCAAATACTTCACAGAATGTGTAGCAAAACCACATTTCGTGGTCTTTAATTTTATTCCTTCTTTTTTAATTGCCTCAAAAAGTAATCGTAAATGTTGCAAATGCTCCTCAAACGATTTAGAAAATATCAAAATATCATCTATATAATTAACGCAGAAGCTCTCTAAATTGTATTTTCTTATCGTACTTTGAAAAATAGCTGGGCCATTCTTATATCCAAATGGAAATACTTTCCACTGCCAGTGACTTTTTTGAGTTATAAATGCTGTTTTCTTTCGGTCTTTCATTCTGATTGATATAGACCTAAAAGCTGAATTGACATCCAATGCAGTAAACCAACAGCAACCTCCAACATTTATAACCAGATCATCTATTCTCGGAAACGGGTGGCATTCCAGAACCACTATTCGATTTAACTCTCGGTAATCTACGCAAAGAAGCGATCTTTTTTCCATCTTCCTTTTTGAAAGCTAAAGTTACTGGTGATGCAAAGGGTGAATTTCTCAATCAAATCATTCTTTAATAATTATGAAACTTGGAAATCGATTTCCTCCTGATCTGGAAACGAATACCTGTATGGTTTTTTTTTTTGTAACATATTTGTCTTCTTTTAACTTAATTTGAGCCTCACCATTGCCCTTTGAACCAACATCAAATTTGTTAGCAGCAAAGGACAATTCATACTCTTTTAAAAAATTAATTTGAAGCCGTAGAATCCAAATATGTAAAAATATTCAAGGTGTTCCATTTACATTTTCCACTTTTGCGTCATTTCCGGTGAAACCGAAAATCGGCCATATTGTTTTTTTATGTAAACAAATTCCAAACTGGCACTATTATAACCCATCAAAATTTGAACAAAATCTAACGGCCCGTTCAAAAGTTACAGGGCTGGCCCTTATTTGATTTACACCCGGTATACTACTAGAATAACTATTGTAATAGTATAAATATTAGCTTCGGATTCTTTAAACATTTTGAATCATATTGCATAACTATGAAATTTCAAGTGCGAAATACTTTACACCTCTCACAACTTATGTATTCCTAGAACAAATTGTGTTTATGTATGTGTGGATAAATATTAGTGACCACGGTAACTCAGAGCGGCAACAGCTAACGTATAATACTTAAAATTTCGTATTTAAGCTCTCCTTCATTTCTCCTGGAGCGGACTAAATTTTGAGAGAACTCCAGCGGCCGACGGAGGGTTTATTAGGAGCAGTTTTTGGTTTTTATCAAATATTTCTGAAACAGCTGCATATTTCAAAGATATAGCAATATCAGCATTAGATATTAGAGCCACTTTTTAGGTTAGAAGGTCATGTGTTGTTTCACCCCAGATATTTTAATATTGCATAAATCATAAACATAATAATTAGGAATGATTAAAATAAAAGTTTTTCTGTTTAGACAAGTCTTGGTTTCTTCAAATGTATGTTGAAGAAATATTATCCAACCTGGTACATATATATATATATATATATATATATATATATATATATATATATATATATATATATATATATATATATACAGGGTGTCTCAGAAACATGTTGCCAAACTTTCGGGGTTATAAAGGCCGATGAATTAAGTACTTTTCCTTATAAACGTATGTCCGGAAATGAGTCGTTAAGGCACTAGACGAAGAAGTGTTAAAAATTGCAGAATGTTCGCATTTACGACTTTTGTATTTTTAATATTTATTAAATAAGAAAACAATAAAACATTATATTAGTTGTTCAAAATTGCGGCCATCGACTTGCTGACATGCGGTCGTACGTCGAACCATTGATTGGCGAACTCGATAAAGGATGTGCGGATCTTCCTGAACAACTTGACTCGCAGCCATTACCCTTCCAATCAATTCTTCTTCTGTAGTTACAGGTGTTTCAGACACTAATGATTTGAGGTAACTCCAGAAGAAAAATCGACAGGTGTCAGATCTGGGCTTCGGGCTGGCCAGTTAACAGGTCCACCTCGTCCAATCCACCTCTCAGGAAATTGTAAAGTTAGGTGGGCCCGCACGTTGCGAGTAAAATGCGCCGGAGCTCCGTCGTGCTGATACCACATTCTACGACGAATGTCCAATGGAACATTTTCAAGCAACTCAGGAGAACTTCTTGTAGGAATGTTAGGTAGATTTGACCATTTAAACGTGGAGGTAATAGGTACGGTCCAATAATATGATCTCCTACTATGCCAGCCCACACGTTAATAGAGAACTGATACTGGTTAGACTTCTGAAATGTTCCATGAGGATTTTGGTCGCTCCAAATGTGACTATTACGGCTATTGAAGTAACCTCTAGTAAAGCAAGCTTCATCGCTAAATAGAATAACTGAGCTAAAATCGAACTGTCGAGCGCATTTTTCCAAATACCAGCGACAAAAGTTTACTCTTGGACCGTAATCCCGTTGGGTCAAACTGTGTACTTTTTGAAGATGATAAGGGTATAGCAATTGTTCATGAAGTACACGCCATACTGATGCCCTTGTATTTCCAGTTTGATTTGCTATTGCTCGCACACTAGTGGAGGGTTTTTCTTCCACTCGTCGCAATACTTCTTCTTCCATCTCCACCGAACGAGCCGTTCTTTGCTGACCCGTACCTCCATTTCGTTTAAAATTTCCTTTATATATATATATATATATATATATATATATATATATAATGAATTGCGTTGTAGTAGTTACGGAAAAAATGTAACACGAGTTAGTTTAGTTTTTCAGAAATAATTAATAATAAAAATAATAAAAAACAATACACGCTCAATCTCTAAATATAATCATATCCTAAGCTTAAAAAATAACTCTCTCGTTCTCGCTTAAATTATGTGCACATTTAATTACTATTTGCGCCTGTAAGAATTTCATGACTTCTATTGGAGTAGGACATTGTGTAATGTTAGCGTAGTTTTGTATTGAAGTTCAATTGTGTTAATAAAAAAAGTATTTTCTAAAATCCCATGGTCCTCCGTGTTCTCAAATAAGGTAAGAAGTGTAGGACAAAAGTCCTACATTTTTGGTCCCATCGAGCCGGATAAATCAGTTTCCTACATCCTACATCGAGCCAGGATAATTCAGTTACGATTTGGTGAGTCGCAGTCTTTTAAGGAAGCCGAATGCAGTTTAATTTGAAGGTGAACTTTCAAATCTCCAAGAAGAACTAAGTGAATTTTCAACTTTCCAAAAGGATTCAGGTATTTTCCCAACTAATTCACAATAATGAACATTTTGTGTTTTACTTTTATATTAATCTTTATTGCGCTATATTTTAATTTACTTAAAACATATTTCATAAGGTTCAATTGTCACAATGGATATGTTAAAGTTAAAATCAACTCGCACAAGTGCTAAGGCTCAAATTACTAGAATTCATAATTAAATAAATAAATAAATTTAAGTCAAGAGAAGACGTTTAGCAAGATGCATTTATAAAATATAATAATGCTTAAGATGAAATTGAAAATTATTTAATTGATATAGGGGATCAAACAGATCCTGAGGATAGGGACGAGATCGAAATCAAATATTTTGATACTCATGCTGCAATTAGAAATTCTATAGAAGAATTATCTCCTAAAAATAACATTTTCTCTGACAGTCACACTTCTCAAAATGACAATGTCAATATAGCATCTCGCTGTTATCCCAAAATAACATTGCCGCAAATTAATATACCTCAATTCTCTGGTAATTTTTCTGAATGGGAAACATTTTTTGATCTGTTCACCTCTCTTATTGATAAAAATAGTCAATTTACAAATGTTGAAAAATTTTATTATTTAAAGACATTGCTAAAAGGTGAAGCTTTAAGTATTGTAAATTCATTAAAAGTAACTAGTGCTAATTTTGTTATTGCAGTTGGACTGTAAAAGAAAAGATTTAAAAATAAAAATAAAATTGTGAATTCTTATTTTAGTGATATTTTAAATGTTCCAATTATAACAAAATGTAATCCACAGAATTTGAGAGATTTTGCCACTACTTGTAAAAGTAATTTAGACTCATTGAAAAACTTAAAGCTCGAAGATAAAGAAATTCTTGAAGTATTATTAATTTTCAATTTTCAGTAAAAGCTAGATTATAGTTCTAAGAAAATATTTGAGGAAGAAAGAGATATTAAAGAGTTTTTCGAGTTTCTAGAAAAGAGATGCGCAGTACTCGAAAATCTGTCTAGTCTTGATATTAAAATAGAAAAACAGTTTAATAAAATATCATTACATTCCAATAATTTTAATCGTAACGTGCAAAAATAAATCATATTTTGCTCATACTGAAACGATAACACCCATAGAATATTGTTTGCAAAAAATTTACATCACTTTCTGTACCAGATAGATTCGCGTTCATTAAAATTAAACGTTATTGTTTAAATTGTTTAGGTAATAAACATCTGATTGAAAATTGCACCTCAAGTTCAAGTTGTTCATAGTGTAATACAAAACATCACAACTTGTTTAGACTTAAATCAAATTCCTCTAAAGAACTATCCTCAAAATTTCCAAAACAATTCATACTCTCAAAACCAATATCAAAATGTCGCATCTGATAAATCTCAACATATGTCTTCAGGTTGCTCCTCTGCAGTAAATGCAAATTATTCTCAAGATAACAGTCAAAACCCTTTATATGCCAGTCACACTCAGAAAACGCAAAATCACACTTCACCTTACGATAATCAATGCTCTACTTCTCGGATTCCATTTCGTAATAATCACAACAGAACCTCAGAGAATTTAGCTCTCGATCAAGTGAATCACCAACCCTGTAGTTCAAATAATATCTCAGCTTTATCTACAAAAAAACTCTCACGTACTTTTAGCTACAGCTCAAGCTACTATCTACTCAAAACAAAATGAACCTATTCAAATTAGAATACTTATGGATAGTGGAAGTCAAAACTCCTTTATAACTCAACATTTAGTTGACAAATTAGGTTATAGTACATATACTAAAAATTTAAATATTTCTGGAATTTCTCAAAGTCTCACATTCTCGAGTCAAATGATTACTATACTTTTGCACTCTAATGTTGATTGCTCAAAAAGATTTAAAGTATCTTGTGTAGTACTTGACAAGATTACAGATAAATTACCACAAACTCTCATATGTCCAAGAAAATTAAAAATTCCAGATCGCAGACCCCGATTTTTCCACTCCGAATGTAATTGAAGTTTGAGCGGATGTTTATTACGATCTATTAACATATGGGTTTGTAAAAATGGGTAAAAATCTCCCTACTCTTCTCAAAACACACTTGGGATGGATAATCTCAGGAAATATTCCGCACTATTGTATTAATTAATTGCACTCATTTTCTCAATCTTATCACGTAACTACATTCTCTGAAAACGATACTGAACTCGATTCAATCCTTACAAGTTTTTGTAACATTGAAGAAATGCCAAATAAGTCTGTTCTCACTCCCGAAGATGAAATTTCTGAACAAATTTTCATTCGTACAACTAAAATTCTCGAAAATGGTCGCTTTCAAGTTGATGTACCCCTTAAATCACCCACTGACCACTGCAAGGTTAGTGAATCACTAAATCTTGCTCAAAGATGATTTCTGTCTCTTGAAAAGAGATTCGAGAAAGAACAAAATCTGTTTACAGGGTATAAAAAATTGGCGAAAATAAATATTTCATCCCTCACTTGTGTGCCATACGAGGGTCGAGTTCAACTACCAAACTCAGAGTTGCATTTGACGCTCCATGTAGAGATGTAGAAGATCATCACGTTTCTTTCTGAATGATGTTACCTTAAAAGGTTATCGTGTACAACCTGATTTATACGATATCCTTTGTCGTTTTCGTACATTTAGGTTCGTACTCACCGCCTAGAGAAGATGTATAGGTAAATAAGGGTAAACCCAGATCAAATCTTTTTACGAAATATTCTTTGGCGTGATTCTCCCCAAGATCCTTTATCATGTATTGAGCTTCTCACCGTCACATATGGGACAAATTTTGCACTCTTTATCGCTACTCGTATTTTGAAAAAAATAGCTATTCAAGGAACACAATACCCCCCTGCATCTAATGCTCTTCTTGCTCAAACATATATGGATGATGTGTTAGCTGGATGCGATAGTTATGATGAACTGAAAACTGTTTACCCTTAATTAAATTCACTCCTAAGTCACTCGGGATTTCATTTAAGAAAATGAATTCTTACACAGTATTTCTCATGAAAATATCCGAGTTTGATATTAATCTTACAAGGTCACCTTGTAAATTGTTAGGATTATCTTGGAACCCCTCTTGAGATAATTTTTAAATATCATATCCAGACACTCAAGTTGAGAATCATATTACCAAAAGAAAAATTTTCTCTACGATAGCACAATGTTTCGATCCTCTTGGTCTTGTTAATCAAGTGATAGTCAAAGGTAAAATTTTAATGCAAACACTTTACTTGTTAAAAATTGACTGGGATGCAGGAATCTGCGCCGCGATCATCTTAAAGGAATACGAGGTATTCCTCAAAAGCATCTCCCAATTAAAAAATCTTGGAATTCCTCGCTTTTTTAGATAAAGTGATAAATTCAATTCAAATTCATGGTTTTTCTGATTAAAGTACTGCTGCATATGATGGTTGGATTTATTTCAGAGTAAAATATGCGAACAAGTCAGTATCTTGCATGTTAATATGGGCAAAATCTCGTATCTCACCTCTCAAAACAATTACTATACCCAAACTCGAATTAGGTATGTGCTATGTTATTACTTTCAAAATTAGTGAACAAAATTCTAAAAACCTATGATAATCTCGCAGTCGAATCAGTGCATCTTTGGACTGATTCACAAATAGCATTAGTGTGGTGTAGAAGTCATCCCTCTCGCTGGAGTATCTTTGTCGCAAATCGGGTATCACAAATTCAAGAACTAACGTCAGAGTGTTATTGGCATTAAATCTAAACAAAATCCCGCAGATATGCTGTCAAGAGGTGAATTTAATTCAGAAGCTCTTAACTTTTAGTTTTTTGGTCCACAGTTTTTACATGATCCTGAACTTAATTTAATAACTCAAGAAAACATTATAGAATTAAATAATCCTCCTGAAGAACGAAAGGTTTCTTTAGTTTCAGCTGAAATTCTTGTCAATTTTTGGGTCTCTATATTTTCGAAAGTGTCATCGTTCTCTCGCATGCAAAGGTCCCTAGCTTACATTCTTCAATTTATCTATAACTCAAAAAATACCAGCAATAAAATTGTTGGACCATTATCGGTTCAAGAACTCTCGAAATCTTTAAATTTTATTTTAAAAACTCTTCAAAAAGAACATTTCTCTAAAGAAATATTTGAGCTCTCTAATAATAAATCGCGTTCAAATAAACAGCTCTTATCTTTTAAACTTTTTATTGGACCTGATAATTTAATTCGCGTAGGTGGTAGATTACAAAACGCTGATATTAGTTATGAACAAAAGCATCCTGTTCTCTTGCCACCAAATAATTATATAGTTAAACTTATGTTACTTCGCGAGCACAAACGGTTAGCGCATGCAGGTCCTCAAAATACTCTCTTTAATTTTCGATTGAGATATTGGCCTCTTAATAGCCTTCGTGAGGTGAAACGCCTCATCAGAAATTGCATAGTTTGTTTTCGATTCAACTCCACGGTGTCTCAACAAATAATGTCAGACTTGCCAAAAGACAGAGTTCAAATTTCGCGGCCTTTTGAAAAATGCGGAATTGATTTTGGAGGTCCGTTCATTATAAAGTCATCCAGATTGGGAAAAGCTCCAATTCAAAAAAGTTATATGGCTCTTTTTATTTATATGGTAACCAAAGCCATACATATAGAACTCGTATCTAATTTATCATCCGAAGCTTTTTTTATGACACTTAAACGTTTTATTTCACGGAGAGGAAACCCTCAAATAATTTATAATGATAACGCTACAAATTTTATTGGTTCTAAAAAGTATCTTAGACATTTGTAGGACATTTTAAAAATTTTTGAAATTATGACTATTCTATCCTATCCTTCTTTTAATGAGAGCCAGTGGAAATTTATACTACCCAGGTCTCCGTATTGGGGTGGACTCTGGGTATCAGCAATTAAAAGCGCGAAACATCACATGTATCGGCTTATTGGTAATTCTCAGTTCACGTTTGAAGAATTTTCTACAATGTTAACCCAAATATAAGCAATTCTAAATTCGAGTACTCTCTGCGCTCTCTCTAACCATCCTTTCGATTTCCATTCTCTCCTGGTCATTTTATGATAGGTACCGCTTTAACAGCCTTTCTCGATAAATCTATTACGCATATTCCTGACAATAGACTTACATCTTGGCAACAATGTTCCAAAATACAACAGGGTTTTTTGGAAGAGATGGTCAGTCGACCATTTCAATCGTTTACAGAATAAACCAAAATGGTTGAAACCTTCTGTTAATCTAAAGCAAAATGATCTACTGCTCATAAAAGAAGAAAATTCACCCCTCAACTGGCCGCTAGCTAGAGTGATAGAGGTCATGCATGGTTCAGATGGAAAGGTCAGGGTTGTACGTTTGAAAACACAAGATACGGAATTCACCAGAAGTATAACTAATTTTGTCAACTTCCTTAAGATGATAATATTTGCGTTGTTGTAGCTACGGGAAAACGTAACACGAGTTAGTTTAGTTTTTCACAAATATTTAATCATTTATTTTTTGCACTTCGAGACTAAACTAGATAAAAGTGGGTCATTTATTCCCTAGGATTAAATATGGACTGAATCCCCTAGAAAGTTCATTGACAAATGTCAAACTTCAAATATTTTTTAATTTTTTACGAAACATTAACATTAATATTATTACAATTAATAAATATCGGACGATTGATTTCCGAAACGATACTGCTGGATGTAAGGTTGAACGCATTTCCAAATGAATCAGTGCCTGTGCGCCATTCAGATTGGCACGAGGGTCCTGGGAGTGAAGTAGCTTGTGTTTTTTGATCACCTCCACCTCCAAAAATTTTTTCGGCGATAAGGTTCTTATTATTCAGGGAGTTTTCCACATACCCTTCTGCAACAGTTGCAGACTTCCATTCCCCTTTTTTTTGAACGTCAACAGTCGCACCTGAATCAGCTAGTAGAGATGCAGAGGTTCGCCGCCAACAATGTCCTGTATATGACAACGCATCTGGTAGGTTTAAGAATGTTGCAACTTTCTGGGGCAATTTTCCAAATATATTCTTTCCTACAGGTTGCACTGTACACTTGCTTGTTAACGTAAAGAACAAAAAATCTTGAATGGGGAGTTTCGGCTTTTCTCAATGACATATATTTCTTGCATAACTAATGATAGTTTTATCTGGATCTTTTACAACGAAGTTCCACTCTGTTCCATTTTTGGTAGCTCTAATGTTAACAAGAAGTCTGTTGCCCAAATCAGTCACATCATTAATTGACAATTCGACTAATTCAAGTCCTCTACAAGCCCCTGCCACATCAAATATGAGCGCTGCCTACAAAAAAATCATTTTTAAAAGTAGGTACAATGATTTTTGGACATACTCACTTTTGTCATTAAAAATGTATCATCTGAAGCTTCGTTTAGAAACGTATCAATCTGTTCTATAGTTAGTACCTTTGACTTCTTCGCTTTGTAACCAAAATTGTTCCTTTTCAGAAGCGTCATCAATTTGTGGAATTTACTTATATCAACATTATGTTTAACGTTAAGCATAGTTTTTAACATTGAATACTGGGCCCACAATGTAGAAGCAGCAAATTTGTTTACCTTTTCATTAAAAAATACCATTCGTTAAAATTTGTAATTTTCTTTTCACAGCACCACTTTAAAGATATACCATACTCTTTATCGTAAATTTTACGAGATTTGCAAGGGATTAAGTCTTCTAAAGCCTCTTCAGAGGCTTTTTCTAGATCAAATTCGTCGTACATATTTATTACTCTTTTGTAAAAAAATTTTCAAATATGGCTACCGCTGTTTACTATTTCCCATGCTAACCGACTGTCTTTTTTTTCAAATAGCAAGATTTCTAGATAATTTTATACAAAATTGTCACATTGACACGAACAAATTTGGAATTATTGTACATAAAAACTAAATACTTTGGAAGTGCAAAAAATATCGTATATACCTCGGGACCAAAGTGCAGCATTTAATCCCGCGAGGGGGGTTTGTTGCCTCGAGGGCGAAGCCCGAGAGCAACAACCACTCAATATATAATATACTATTAATTCTCCGAAAATACACGCTCAATCTCTAAATATAATCATATCCTAAGCTTAAAAAATATTTCTCTCGTTCTTGCTTAAATTATGTGTACATTTAATTACTACTTGCTTTTGTAAGAATTTCACGAATTCTGTTGGAGTCGGACATTGTGCATTATTAGCGTAGTTTTGTATTGCAGTTCAATTGTGTTAATAAAGAAAGTATTTTCTAAAATCCCATGGTCCTTCGTGTTCTCAAATAAAGTAAGAAGTGCAGGACAAAAATCCTACAATGTAAAATACAATTTCTTAACTAAAGTTGAAAAGGAGGAAATCCACACTCCCTAAAGTTATGTCATATAAATTCTATAATATAATAGGTTATTACTTACTTTAATTAATAATCTTAAACATAATTGAAAATTTTTTTTGCGTTTTTAAAGCAAAAACTTTCTAAAGTAATAATAATTATATTATGAAATTTATATAACATTAGTGTTACTGGTTGTTGTATTAACTAAATGAGTCATGATTACTATTACAAAGTGCGATCTTAAGTAATTCTTAGACAAGCGGTGTTTGTAAAACATATCGTTGCTGTACTGCAGGCACGGCAAGATCCACTTGTGACCCTTCGGTGAATAACGGTTCTTATTGAAGTGAGAAAATACCTTATTTTGATGCACCTTATATGGAGAAACAAGAGGTTCATGATGCAGCTCCAAGATATTGATTTCAACCACATCTAATACTTATTACATAATGCAAGGGAGAATTCGGTAACTTACATTATTAAATTACTAAAACTGCTAAGACCAAATTTCCTCTCCTATTTTGCATGTTTCCGTATTTGTCTCTTTGTCAGTTTCGGGTGTTGTGTGTTTGTATGTTAGCGCAGGGGATGTTGGGGTAATAGCGCAGCAAAAATTTAAATTGGCCACAACTTCCTTAAAATAATCTATAGAAAGGAGAGGTTGTGCATACGAAACACGTACGTTTATATTTCATATCGGGGTAATAGCACGGGTCGGCGTAAATTACACTATGAAGTAGTTTTGAACAATACTGTGTTTTTATTAGGTCAAATTATCAAAAATAAATGCATCATTCTTAAAACAGAAAACATCATAATGTAAAGGGACGCCGTCAGATATGCCATTTTTTTACTATTATTAATTATTTTCCTAATATTTAGTAACAAGACGCCGTCCTTTATCAAAATTTTCCTGTCATGATTAATTATTTGCTAAATAATATATCAGTACTGATATAAAATTCGCGGAATCCATTAAGTGACTTGCTAAGTGCACAGGTGCAAGCAATTATAAAAATTCGTAGAATTTTTAGTAAAATTTAAATATATTTCATAAAGTTGCAGAAAATTACACAATAATTAATCATGCATTCTCCCCCCAGACCTAAATCTCAAAAACGTTTAAAAGTTTGTAACGTTAGAGCATCTTCCGCCAATACTGGCCTACGGAACCTCACCCCCAAAGTTTTGTAGCCACCCTCGGAAATGCTTTATAAAAACACGACACGCGCTGCTAAAAGAATCTCTACCAGAAGATAGCTACCAGAAGAATCCGAGCAGAAATCGTGTACTCCATTTTCGCGTTCGCGCCGACTGCTTCCTGTTTAAAACCGCCAGCCTGTAACCGCCATCCGGAACAGAAAACGCGACATCGCGACTCGATATCATCACCGAAGCCAAAGGGTTAGAGTTGCAGAGATCTAACGTTGAACGTACGTAAGTTGAGATACCTACATCACTATACACCTGGTGGGAGGAATATCCAGGGTTGGAAGCCCGACATACTCTTTCATTACTAGACACCTACACTGTGGAGTTTGAAGGATAGTTACCCTACATTCCATTGACCGCCGGAGATCCTCTGGTTTGGTTTAACGGGTAGTTACCCAGATTACTAACAAAGGAGACTCACCTACACAAACTTACAGAGTACCTGTAATTACAGCCTCGTCGGGAGATTAAGCTGAACACCTAGTTCACGCCGTTAATCCAGTAGGAAAGAAACGCATCCACGAAAACGAAAATTAGACTAGAGATAATAGTGTCGTCATCGCCGCCACTACCTAAAAACATAAGTTATACCGTTTGCAACTAGTAAGATTGTTACCAGTAAACCAGAAACCATCCGGTGATCTATTTCGCGTTAAATAATTAATATCATTATTGTTAGGCGCGAACGATTCAGTTTAATAGAAAACAAAGGTTTTATATTTTAAACTCGGCTAACATAATAAAGTTATTTCATATAGATAAAAACCTGAGTAATAGTATAATTAATATCTGAAGGTAAACAAATAATCCGCAGCTACCGTGCAAAATCTACCTTCAGAACAAAAATCTTTCATTTATTTAAAAGGACAAAATTGAATTTAAACGTGAATGAGATTATTTTCATAAGAAAAGCAGGTATAAATCTCACACGTATTTCTAACAGTTTTATCTTGCTCCCGACTTCTGTATTTTATACAGGGACGCATTCAGGTAAAATTATTTATTTTATTTCGGTAGTTAACCAAGTAAACTCAAACCAGTCAAAGAACATAGATTAAAAATCAAAAACCAACCCTTCTATTAATGTTACATTGCAGAAACTCCAGAGGACCACATAACCCTCCTCCCAGGAGCAATCCGAATCGAAGAATCCACCTGTATATATGTTTATTTATTTTATTTAAGTAGTTTAAGTCTAAATATTTAAATTTATAAATAATAGGAAATAAATGGATATAAACTTTTTAATCTATTTGTTCAGAGTGTTGAGGGCCTTAATAACGAACCTCGATCCTTATTTTGCAAGTACAAAATACGACTGAGCTAAAAGGGCAAAATGAAAATTATTCATTTTAATTAATGTACTTAAACAAATAAAGCATAGTATAATAATGTAAAACTAATCAAAACTATATATAATTTAGTTTACAACTAAATTTCCAAATGAAACGCCAAAGGATAGGAATGATTGCTGTCGTTTAGTTTTCCCGTGCAAATCTGGTTCAGGTAGGATTTTTTTATATCGCATTTTTTGACAACTGATATGTCTAAAATGTTCGGTAAAACAAAATGAAGTGAATTTTTTTTTGACTTTAGGAAAAATGAAATTTCACATCCCTCATTTTCATCCAAGTCGGTTAAACATAATAAACTTTACGCTCTTTAACTGTGAATTCAACTAAGACATACCTAATCAAGTTTCTTTGGTTCACCATCAAGATCATTAAATTCAAATTCACTTCAAACTCTTCGTCGCTTGTTGATGACTTAATAGCAATCTCGCCTTCTGAACTTTCAACAACTGTTTAGTCTTTTCTTTTTTCATTGATTTTTTTGTTTCTGTTGGCTTAGTTTCCTTTCAAAAATTTCGTTTCACCGATAGTCTACCTTATTTTTTAATTGTTTTTTCATGTTTTTCTTCCAATTCGGATCTAAAGGGAGTTAAGCTTAGTATTTCGGAATGCCTCTTTTTTTGAAGTTTTCGAACAACCTGAGTGTCAGATCTGGTTGGAAATTGAAAAATATCATTTTCTACACTTTGTAGGACTCCCTCTGAATTAACGACTATCAGATTTGTTGTTGAGCCTGAATTGTGTGAAGTTAGAGACGTTATATTATTTTCTCCTATTACAGCTTCAAGTTTTTTACCCGTCTTGGAAGATTCACAAGATTCAACAATAAAAATAAAATTCGAGGTGTTTAATGGTCATCTGGACCCGGGAATATGTACACACTCGGCAATTGCACATTACAATTAATAACCAGAGCGGTATCCTGTACCCGTTCGCCCACGTCTCACCTCTACACAAATATAAATATAAACAACAAACAATAATGCAAATACAAGAGTGAGAGAGCCCTATACTGTTTTTTATTTTAACAGATTTCAGCTCAATGAGCCCGCGTGCGAAAGAGATATCTTTGCAAGGCAATACTCGATTTTTAATAAGCTTGTAAAATTATTTGCTGCCAGTCTTAATTTATATAAGAATACCTACTTACACTTGAAGATATTCCCTTTAGTTAAACACTTTACCACCGACACTTCGAGTTAAGATACGCGGTTTAAAACTCAGCGCCGCGACGATTAATTACAGACTAAGTTTTGAAAAAATTTACATTAAAACATACACAAAAAGAAAAGAACGAATTAGCGTTTTAGTTTTGTTAAAAGGTACACGACAAAAATATTTATAGACGGAACGATTTACAACAGGGGTTTCTAATTAAAACAAATCAAAGCGTCCGGCTCAATCAAAATTTCAACATCAACTGCCCTCCCCTCTGGTTTCCAACTAACCATGTGTACTCCCGAAAATCAACCTCCGTCTTTCAAAAGAAAAAAAAAATACCAATAAAAGTTCTATCCAGCTAGTCTTTCGCTTTTGTTATTTTTAAATCTGTCCTAAATACCTAGTTTTTCAACATACTAATATGCTAATTCTCAAAATTCTCGAATGCTTAGTCCATAACACCTTTGAGACAACTTTACATAATATGCAGAGAGTTTGTTTTCTTCTTCCAGTGTACAAGTAGGTTTCTTGCCTACTACTTTTGGGACCACTGGGAAATTTTTAGAATTTCTATATCTATTCCGAACGTGATTTTTAATTGTTGTGTAAGGAATTCCATATTTCTTGCTGGCTTGGTTAATATTTAGTTGTCTTGACCTCGAACCGCAGCTTCAAGATCTTCAACTCTCCACTGTGCTCTTACATTCTTCTTATTATAATTGCGCGGCATCTGCAATCAATCCACAATATAAATCTTTACAACTTACTTTAAATTAATGAGGCAACAAAGCATATGCGCTAATACCCCATTACCGAATTTGCGCTATTAATTTTTGATGTTTGCTTAAAGGTTATGTTACGTATTATTAGCTCAAAACCTAATTGTGTTTGAAGATAAATAACAGAATTATAAGCTAAATCAAATAGCCTGTTATTAACATAAATACTACATCTCTATGACTGCTTAAACGTCTATTCAAAAAAACTAAAATAGTCTGAATTCGTTTACAAAACGGTATAATAAAAATACGTGCATGTCGATGCAAATCTAATGCAACACAGTTCACTGTATTCAATTTCGTTCCAATTTTTACCAGGTTGTTGATGCCATCTACCGCGCTATTACCCTAATCTCCCCTATATGTTTGTTCAAGTGTTTGTATGTGTATGGTTAGGTGTAGGTGTATATGTTTGCATGTTAAATGTGTTTGGTGTCTTTCACTTGAATTGTTTCTTATCGCTTATCTTTAGTTTCTTTGAAACGATTTCTTTCTTGTCTGGGGGTGTTTAGATGTTTGCAATAGGTTGTTTGATGGTTTCTTTTGTTTTGTTTTAGAGATTGCGTGGTTGCATGTTTACCTCGTGTGTTTACGATGTTTACATGTTAGGGCGCTTACTTGATTCCTAGTTTTTTTTTGGTTGCGGCTTTGCATGCTTGTGGACTTACATGTTTGCGCATGTGTTTGTTTGTTGACTACTCGGTTTTCTGCATGTTGTGTGTGTGTGTGTGTGTGTGTGTGTGTGTGTGTGTGTGTGTGTGTGTGTGTTGTGTGTGTGTGCTGTGCATGCGTGTCTGTCGTGTGCTGTGGTGTGGCGTGTCTGTTGTCTGTGTGTCTGTGTGTGTGTGTGTGTGTGTGTGTGTGTGTGTGTGTGTGTGTTTGTGTGTGTATGTATGTGTTGTGTGAGCGCGCGCGTGCGTACTTTGTGAGCTCTACTGCTGACTGGATTTCAATGATAACCTTGAGCAAAATCGCCTCACGCATACACCTAGTTTACAGTTTCTGTAGAATTGATGAGTGAAAAAATTACGATTTTCCTCTTATATTAATGCTTATTGTATAAACATGTTACTACGGATGTTAGTATATGTACGTACGTAAAAGTTAAGCCTTGATAAGATTAAGTGATAACTAGGTGGTCTATTGACTGTGAGGAAAGAGTGTGTTAATCACACCAAATATTTAATAATATAAATGAAATTGTTTTTAAATACCAATTTAAAATTGATAGAAATGTATGAAAGTGGAGACTCACACGATTTGAGCTCATAATTATAAGTACGTGTCTGTTTTACATTTTAAATCGTGTGATAAATCATACAAAAGTTGTGCGGTTCGATAAGTACAGTTATTGTCGCCAGTAGTAATGGCAGAATTAAAAACACGTAAATCGGTCTTTATTTTGCTTAAAGATGACAATTTAAAATTTTGTTAGGGTGGTAATGCTTGAAGTTTAAAATTATTAGAGGTTATGAAGTAAAGATTTTAAAAATTTGTTAACAAAATTTTAAATCTTTTTTACAATGGAGGACACAATTTGTCCAAGATGTAAAACGACAAAATTTCAAAATCCATCATTAAAAATGATGGTAAACGTGTGTGGTCACGCTTTATGCGAAAGTTGTGTAGATTTACTATTCCTAAAAGGATCTGGATCATGTCCCGATTGTCGTATTCCCTTGCGTAGAAATAATTTTCGTGTGCAGTTATTCGAGGATGCTACCGTGGAAAAAGAAGTTGATATACGAAAAAGAGTATTACGAGATTTCAATAAAAAAGAGGAAGAATTTGCTTCATTGCGAGATTATAATGATTATTTAGAGGAAATAGAGACTATTATTTATAACTTATCAAATGATATTGATATTATTAATACTAATAAAAAAATTGAAGATTATAAGAAAAACAATCGAGAACAAATAATGAAAAGTAAAAATAAAATGAGTCGTGAAGAGTATGAATTAGAAGAATTACTAGAAGTGGAGAAGCAAACAGATTTATTAAGACGAAATGAAATAAAAGTGGAAGAAATGAAAACAAAGAAGAAAAAATTGAGAGAAAAAGAGGCCTTAATAGATGAATTAATGTTTTCAAATGCGAATGCACAAAATATTCTTGAAACATTTGCTCAAAATGCAAAAGAATCAAAGGAAGTCGAAACAAAGGTAGCTCCTAATAAGGCAACACAGTTTTCAACTGGTATCCAATTTGGACGTCAAAGTCAATCTACATTCATACCAGTTACCGCTGAAGACGGACCTCTTTTTGTGTATAAACCACAAATTATTATTGCTGATGGACCTTGTGCACCTCCTGTGGACGATTTGGTGTCACTTGGATATAATGTACATATAAGGTCTGAAACTGAACAAGAAAGAGCTGGAGGTTTTGTAGCAAATATTGCATGTATGAGAGCTTTACAAGATGCATTGGCTGGTTTATACCATGTTAAAAAAGCTATAACATAATTTACTTTTGTATTTTAACTACCATTTAATGTAAATAAAACAGTTTTCTAATATATTATTTGACATATATCACTTGCACACACTATTCGTACAAGAGTAATAGACTACATAAAAGACATGCTAAGTTTTACCTTCAAATCGCCATTTTTTCCTATTTAGCCATGATGCCTGGTCACTCCAGAATGATAAGACATATACACTTTAAATTTCGTATTTAAAAATATTTTCATTTCTCCTGGAGCTGATTAGATTTTGGCAGAAATTCTCTGCTGAGAGAGAGAAGGGTTTAATAGGTACAGGTTTTCAGTGTTTACATGATATATGATATGAGGCAATAGAATATGTAATTCTGATAAAATATCTCAAAATCCTTATGGTACACAAGTATGTCTTCTGTCAATGTACACATGGCACCACTTTGTCGATGCACATGTGGCACCAGCAAAATGTTTGTTTAAACAGTATATACTTTTTCATTAAAAGTTTTTTTACAAAGACCTTCAAAATTTAGCATATAGGGGAGAGTAGGATAAAGCAGACTAGCTAACAAAGAAAAATCACTATGTTGCTTATGATTATTAATCTATACAGCCAATATTAATGGAAGGCCATTTATTACCATTAGAAAATAGATCGAGATTTACAATAATAAACCAATACAATTTAATCTAATCTCATGTTTTGCAGTTATTCCACACTGCCTTAAGTAGGGCTAAAGTGAAATTGTGTTTTACAGGCAAAAGTATAATTTGATGTTAAGTAAATACTAGAAAAACGTTTATTTTACAAAATAAGCCTGACTTCTATAATTACGGTAAATATTAAAGGTACTTATACCACTGTTTCACCAACCTTGGTATACCATGCTTATTTAATTCTTGTTGCTGCAAATTAAAGAATTCTCACTCACCATAATTCTATTCTGTGGTCGATGCAAAATGCTGAACACTTAACCGCTTTTTATCAGTCCAAAAATGAATAGATCCTATAATCATGGAATATACTATACATGCTCATTTCCCATGAATGAATTTGGAAAGGTTGTACTTTTTCAGTGAATAAAAATTGTACGATCACATGTGATCTAACTTTGACAACAAACTGTATTTCAGATAAATTATTACACAGCTTCAAGATTAAAACGGTAATAACTTGTCAGTTTATTGATTAGTAGTCTCACTAATGTTTAAGAATATCATTTTACTTATTGCATATGTTGTCAAAGCCAACTAGACTACAGATGTGCTTCAACTAAATATGCCTTGTACTTTTTACACAAATGTATGACCAGCACAGACAACAAAAGATCGCAATTAGTATAATCACCATATTATATCATGGTCTTTGGTTTATGAATTAGTGGATTGTAACAATGGTACTAAATTGAGTTATGCTATAATATAACAGTATTTCACTTTACCCTTCCCTTATATGAATTACGAAAAAAACAAATTGGAATTGTAAAAGGCAACATGGAAAGGTTTGTCCTACAGTACTACATAAAGAAATTTTAATTTAGTACCAAATCAACTAGAAATTGAAAATGTGTTGCCAAAAGCCAGTCCTTTTCAACAATGATTAGTTACATCATTTGATATCAAATAATTGAATACTGCTTACCTGATTAAATATGGAGAATTTCATTATAAAACGACCAAAATACAGAGTCTATCTCTTTTTTCAGAAGTTGTAGATGCCCGAATTTCTCCGCCTTTATTTTAAGTCTTTCAGTGTAATGTTGTGAAAATTTCCTGTAAGATTTGGTCTCTTGGTATACATTTTCCATTCATCGGAGTAATTAAATTTATAGCTGATCTCTCCTTTTGGGCTGTAGCATAGAGAGCGGATATCAGAAACTGTCGGATCGCCATTTTTCAGAATTATTTATTGCACTAAGTTCTCTTGATTGTCCAGATTTAACATACTGATATTTTCCACTTTTTTTCTCAAAGCTTCGTATTCTTTCCCTAGTAAATGTTTTCTTTTTTCTGTCTGCCTTTTGTCTAGAGTTAAACCATTTTTTATTTTGGCGTTTTCTACAGTATGGTGGTCAACTGGAAGGATTTGATTTTCTTCAGTAAGCTCAGTTAGGATGTTTTGCTGTACCTGTTCTTCGTGTTCGATTAGCCTTCTTCATTTGAAGGGACTTCTTTCTTGATGTTAAAATCAGGATCATCATCGTTGTTTGTCTCAGTATTTTCGTTGTCCTCATAATTGTTACTTTGTGAAACAAGTAGAGCTTCACTCTGAATGTCAACATCAGAATCCTTACTTTCCCTGTATTCTTTGCTTAAATTATCCTCGAAATTGTCATTATTAATTGGTAAAGATACAACGTTCTCTGAGTCATTTTCCATCTCTTCTTCATCATGTTGAGCTCCAGTGTTTGTATCGTTTCGATAATCAACTTCTATTATTTCTATGTTTTCATCTATAGTAAAGTTGTTTACGTCACACAATATTATATTTTCAACATGTTGTGGTGCCTGAATATTTTCTAGAAGCAACAAATCCTTGCAATTTATAATATCTGTGGAACGTTTACTTTCCTTGGCTAATTTGAACATCAAAAGATTTTTAGCAGATGCTATTCTACCTGTAAAAAACACGATAACATACAAATTTCATTAACTTTTATTTGACCATTTACTTTACGGTATTTGACTGGTTAAATTTTTTATAAAAGATTGTGGCTAAATGATTAAACCGATTTTTAAAATAGGTCATTCGATGTGAAATTTTATGCTATTATTTAATTTTTAGTAAAATTTGCTATAAGATGCGCAGTTTTTGAGTTTTAAGCGAAACACAGAAAAAAGTGCTAAAATTTCGTGTTTGGCCTTAAAAAATTTGGCACAGCTTAGAAACCGTCTAATTTTACTAAAATATTATTTAAAAAAAAAAACCAGACAGAACATCATTCTTATGTAACATGCCATACAAAAGCTCGTAAGAGAAGTTTCTTGACAGGACAAAACCTCTTACCAGAAACCGTATTTTTGTTATCAAGAGTATTATAACAATAATTACTTTTTTATTTATAAACTTTGCTTCAAATGAATCACTTACTCTTTAAATATTTGAATCACTCACACAGCAACACTGGAATTTGATTTTAACAAAATATTCCAAAAATCGGGAGTGGGAAATAACCGTGCAATCTTCAAATCTTTGACTGATACAAGATTTACATTTTTATGTGTATCTTCCAAAACTATTTATTTTAGGAATAGGAGGTTTTATGTTACGATAGGGGGAATTTAACGGTGCAAAAATGTCTCATACGAGGGTTTGGGGATTTAGCGACGATATGTATTACTAAAATATGAGAAGTGAAATGAATTATGTGAAAAGTTAAATGAAATAGTTTACAAAATATAGTACCAAACAGAAAGTTTTTGTTGGTGTCATTGTACAGACCAAAACTAAATAGTAATTTTGGAAAAATATTTCACTCGTTAACCCTTCTGTAAGTAAACTTATGTTTAACATAACCTTTTAAAATCAATTTTTATCGTTACATTAATCAATAATCTAAATATTCGTAACACAAAAAATGGGTAAAACAAAAACATGCAAGTATATAATTTTAATAATTTTTTTAATTGAACACTTAACTTACATTAAATAATTACAAGTACATATAATAAAATTTTAAACAAATTTTAGTAGCACCACTATTGTGTAAATAGTACAATCTTTGTGTATGACTCGATTCCAAATTGATGATTTCTATTACTTAAAACAAATATAATTTTTTTACATTGAAAGTTAACTTAAATTTTGAAGATTAAAAAATGTGTTACATTTTGTAACATAGTCTGATGTCGATTGTAATTGATAAATTTGTTACATTTGGTCTGTGATATGTTCATGTTCAATATTAGTTATTAATGTTATACATACCACAGATAGTCTATGGGAATAAAGTAAAATGCAATTACCATTCTTAAAATTATGGCACATCTACAGTTATATATATATACTTATAGATATTAATCTTGAATAAGCCAAATGATTAATATTGTCAATATTAGTAAAGGAGGACAATTTAAAGAGCTGCCTGAATAGAATAAATTTTGAAAACAGCACACAATCCTGGTACTTATTTTCTATGTTAATGGTTCAAGCATTTGCTACACTATTAATTCCTTAGAATTAAATTTTAATTGACAATTAGTATTTTTCTACCATCTAGATGGGCAGTTGACATAAATCCATACTGGCAGTGTACCATTTTGTTTTTGCATTACCATAATTCCTCATTAATTTGTTAAGTTATTGGTGTTCTTTAATATATCAACATATATTTAAACAAAGGACATGTGTAAGTCTGTTAAAATAAATACTATCAAAAGAAACAATCATTCTTAAAAAAAGAATTCATACCGATTACTAATCATAAAACTTAATGAATCAATTATGGCAATAAAGATTTTTTTAGAATATAGAATTAGATTAATTTTTTATTATTTTTCAGTTAAAAAAAAAAAACTAAAGTAAAATAGTTGGAAAGTACAAAGAATTAAATAGTTATAGTGTAATAGTCAAAATCTGTAAATAAATCAGCTAGCGTAAAATTACATAATCACATGGTGATCAAGTAATATGAGTAACCTAAATGATCAATTTAGTTCCATGTACTTGCCATTGTTTTGAATTGTGCGCACCTATAAAGTGTGATTAACAAAACAAGGCAAATTTTTACACTAAAATAAAAATGTTCACATTAAAAAACTCAAGTAACTATGAACATCAAGTTATTAATAACAGCAACAAAAATTACTGCACTAATTGTTATATCTTTATAAATTATTTTGTAAAGAGAAAAAATTGGTGTTTTGCAAATTAAGCAGAAGCGATTACATTCTAAGAACATGTAACAGCCTTACAAATTTCTACTTGCCATATTATATAAGACATAAATACAATAACTTTTAAGTAAGGCAAAAAATTTCAAAAATACAATTTCTTATAAAAATAAACTTGGTGTTTGTTCACTCTAAATTACTCAATTAAAAACTAGAATAGAGGCACTATTTTAAAGGAATTAAATATTAACTATGCTACAAGGCAACTTGTGAAATTGCATTGAATAGCCATTAATAGTCAAAAACATTATTGTAACAGGCATTTAACAAATTATCTAATAAACATGGCAAGTATACTGTTTTCTATATCACTTTGAGATCAGTTACATGGCTATTCAATAATACTTTATCTATCACAAGTGCCAATGTATACTTTTGATTTTTTAATAAATTGAATTTTTAATATTCCAACAAATATCAACAAATAAAAAAAATTAAATAAATTGTGTACTACAGTATCATTATTGGCACATTTTAATATTATTTCAATCCACAATTGTAGATGTACACAACAAATTTAATTTTTCATATAAGGAATGCGTTAACATTATTAGATTTAATTCAAGAAAAACTTTCACAAACTGTATTAAATGTCTTAATTATCTAAACAATAACATTAGAATAAAAACAATAACGTTATTTAAAGCTTTAGTATGTAATTTATCATATTTCAATATGAAAAGGTAAGTATAGATGTTAACATGAAATAAGGAGTAAGTTAACTCGATGTAAACAGTAGTATAATGGAACCGCCTTAAAGATATAATGTTTTGAATAAAATAAAAATAGTCCAGATAGACGGAATGAGGTCAAATATATTCAACATTGAAATGGGACTAAAACAGGGAGACTAAGCGAACCCCTTACTTTTCATACTATATATGGATGGTATAGTGAAAAAATGTAAAGAGCAGGCACCTATGATGACAATAGGTTATAAAAACCTAAAACCCATAAAATAGAAAGCTTGTTGTATGTGGGCGACGTTGCCCTGATAGCCGACACAAAGGAAAAAATGCAAAAATTGATAGATGTATTGGACGGCAGAAATAGGAAGAGCAAGGATGGAAATTAATAAAAAGAAAACAAAAGCAATGAGGATCTCAAAAGAAATGAAGACCACAATTATGACATTAGATGCAAAGGAAAGAAACTGGAAGCAGTAACAACTTTTGAATATTTAGCATCAACAATAAGCAGTGATGGAAAAATAGCTATAGTAATATCAAATAAAATAAAAAAGGTGAATAACATTTACTATATGGTTTACAACAAAACAATACTAGGCAAGAAGGAAATAGAAACGTAAGTAAAACAACAAATATATAATATAGTGGTAACCCCAACGTTAACGTACACTATAGAAGTATTACCCACGTTACTTACACACAAAAACAGAATAACTGTTGTTGAAATAAAATACTTAAAAAAATAATAAAAGGAATAACTATATTGGATAGTCAGGAAGGAAAAATTATACATAGATTTAAAAACAAGAAAAGATTGAGACAAAAATTTAGAAAAAACAATTAACATTATCAATAGAAAAACGAAACAACACCTACAAGCTAGAATTCTGGGAAGACCAAGGAAAGCAATGGGAAAAGTAATAGCAGAAATTTGGGAACAAACCTAAAGGAAATACAAGAAATAGCAGTTGACCGATTAAAATGGAAGAGGTGGATAAGAAACCACTACCAGACGCCTTGAAAGGCGAAAGGGAATACAGAAAGATTAAAAAAAAGCGTAAAATGTAACAATCACATGTAAAAAAAATTTTTTGACTATATCTATTTGCATTACTCAAATTATGACTTTAGTACTTCAAATAGCATTACTCGATGAAATAGCATAAAGACTAATGATAGACAACTTTCTCTAAACTCTAATATGATTTTTGTAACAGTATAGTGCAACCTCTTTAATTCAGGGAATTAGCTATAAGCGGCCTGTTGTATATGCATATATATATATATATATATATATATATAAAATGCAAGTAGTTTCATAAAACAGAATATACGACATTTTTGATTACAAAAACTAATTTGACTGAAATACAATCAATAATACATTTTTGTTTCTCGGAATTTATTTCAGATTTGATAGTGTGATTACAAAGATCTGGCAATCAAAATATTTGAGGTGGTGATGCCCATGTAAAGCACACATTAAAAAAAGATACAGCTTTATTGTTTTTAATAATGTGAATCCAACTGCTTTCCCCTGTTTGCATAATTTACCTGTGCAACCAAACCAAATGTGTTGACTATAAGTCAGCGACATTGGCATCAGATCAATCTATGCTCAAATTAAAGAGGTTGTGTTGTATTACTAATAATAATAAATAAAAATCCTCACTAGTTTTATAAATGGTCATTTAGTAAGGTGTTGTTACATTTTACCAGTTTACATTGCCTAAACCGAATGCAATACAAGTCGGTTGGGGATAGAGAGAGCAACACTGAATTTGTATACTAATTAAGTAATTTTTCAAATAAAAGCTAATAAACCTCTAGTAATAAATTCAAATGTATCATAAAAAACGTTTGTGAATTATTTATTGGTTGTTCCAATATTCTTCCATATTACACCACATTATAACAGTCAGTGAGTGTTAACTCTGTTTGGTATATCTTAAACTGAGTAATAAATATTAGTGATGACTAGTAGTTTATATCATACAAAGACAGTAATATAAATTTTTTACCAATTATTAAAACAATTATTTACCAAAAATTTACCAAACAGATTTATATGCTAACAGTATTAATTTACAAAAGCCTCAAAATAGTCAACGTCAAGATGCTATAAACCGCAATTTAAAAAAATTAAAGCGTAACTTGATTGTTCATTATAAAAATACAGATATGATATTCTTACGAGAGCTGAATTTTAGCAAGATTTAAATCATTAAAGCACACAACACTTTTTCTTATTCTTTTTACTGTAATTTGGTTTAAGAGGTGGTCGTTCCGATAACTGAAATTTACGTACTACACGTACTAATTCATAAAATGCATTATCAACATTCATTCTCATTTTTGCACTACACTCCATATAAGGAATCTTTAATTGTCTTGCTAAAGCTTGTGCTTCTTCTTGCCATACTTGTCTTTGTGGTTCTAAATCGACCTATAAATAAATGTTTTTAATAAAATTATTAGTTTCTTTTTATATTGTAATACTTTATTTCCAACCATAAGCATGGGGAATTCATCTCTATCTTTCACCCTTAATATTTGTTTATGAAATTTAAAGATTTCATCAAAACTGGAACGTTCAGTAACTGAAAATACTAGTAAAAATCCTTCACCTGATCTCATATATTGCTCTCGCATAGCACTAAATTCTTCTTGCCCTGCGGTATCTAAAACTAAAAAACACAAAAATTAGTAACATATCTTAACCATATTATAATCAATGATAATTAAGTTATAAATCATTTTATCCAATAAAATGTTACACAGTATTTTGTGAGATGACTATTACAAATTTAATATCCCAAGGTCAAATTATAAAAATCAACTGCTCCAAAAATTTAATCATACCAACTTATTTGAAATACCAACATTAATCAATATGCAAAATGTTTCAGTTTTCGTAAAGTTCATTAATTATATCTGAACACTAATTCTTAATATTATAAGAATCAATGGCTATGAATATTATCAAACTAAGTCAAGCATGAAAAATAAAAAGAAACGACTGTCAAAAATGAGAGAACTATGATACTTTAAATGGAATAACTTTTTTTACATTTGCCTTGTGTAAGCTTTCAAGCAACTTTTAATTAATTTATAAGTACGGAATGCCCTCAATCAAAAATAAGATGTTTAATATTTATGAAGAGAGCCTTAGTTTGTTTAAATCTAAATTTAGAAAAGTAAATTGTAATGTGTTGCATACTTACGTAACATATATGATGATCAGTTCTCATACTGAATTAATAATAATTTGTTTAGAAAATGCCAAAAATCATCGCAAAGAGTACAAAGTTGCCAATTTTAAGGCGCTATAAACTACCTTAAGAATGGTGCAATATTGAAAAGCAATGTGGAACTTACCGTAATGGTGTCACATATATTTCAAGAACGTAAGGACTTAAAGAACCTTTTCGTGCACATATTAAGTATGTATTTGGTTTTAAGTTTCACAGCGAACTATCCAAAACATCATAATGGCAATACCTCAAAATTTAAAGTAGACATACTGTGGTAAACGCGGAAAATCTGAGTATTAGGATTTCATCAAGATCTACGACTACTTTAGTAATTTAATTTGAAAAATTATTTTACTTTCGATAAATTGTATCATCACGTTAAAACAGATTTCGATTTTAATGGGGATCGAAAGACATTTAGAATTTTGTAATCATTGGGTTACAAACACAAACGTATTAATGGACAGAAAATTTTATGTGAAACGAAACAAGTTGTTGAAGCCAAAATGAAGTTTGTTCACACACGGAAAAGATTATTTCAAATGATTGGGAGGAACATATGGGAAAGTTTTCGATTGAAGATATCCGACCTGTTATAGCACTAGAAGAATACGATTCAGATACCTATTAACTTTGCGACCGTAGAACTAAGTTTGCATATAAACATACGTCTACACCATGTTTAATAGCCAAGAAAATAAAGAGTAAAATGCAGTAGTCAAATTTTATCACGAAAGCAAGTCTTACTTATGAAATTGCGCTCTGGATTTCCTGCATATTTCTACCCTGTTTTTTATTTTGAAAGACTGAAAAAAAGGAGAGGCCATTCTTATTTTTACGCCGATTTGGCCAACAAAACATCTCATCGCATTGGTAAAGCACAATGTAAATGTAAAGCAATGTACAATTTCAGTTTTATTTAGGTAATAGACGTTCAAGGTCTGAAAACTAAAATTTACTTTTTTTTTAAATAGGTCACTCAAGATCCAACGATTTTCGTGCAAAGTCTACACAGCGCAAAAAACAATGTTGCAACGCTGCATTCGTTTCACTTTAAAAATGTAAACTACAATTTTTAAAAATCAAGCTACGGTAGTAACTTTTTGTTCTTTTGACAGTGCTACCACCCTCTCCCTAGATTTCCATAGCCTGTTCTAATGCAAAATAAGATATTTAAGTTAATTGTCTAATATCACGCATAAAAGTATACATAGCGCGAAAAACTATGTTGCAACGCTGCATTAGTTTTACTTTAAAAATATAAACTACAATTTTCACAACTACCGTAGCTTGAGGTAGTAACGTTTTGTTCTTTTGACAGTGCTGCCACACTCTCCCTAGATTTCCATAGCCTGCTCTAATGCAAAATAAGATGGAACAGAGCATATTGAAGTAAATTGTCTAATATCACGCTTAAAAGTGTTAACCTAATGTTTTTCTTCCAGTATTAAGATTTATCGTTTCGTCAATGCTTTAATATAATTTTATAAAACTGACTAACCATGTCGCTTTACTTCAAGATCAATAATCCCACTACTTTATAGTAAGTTTTGGGCATGACAAACTTAATTCTCTAAGTTTGTATAAACTGTATAGTAAATTAACCCATTAGCCATTAGAATAGGTTTACACCAGTATATAATACAATAAGAAGTTATGACATTCTCAATGTTGAGACACAGTTAAAACACAATTTCACAATGTTTAATAATTTAATAAGTAACATGTTAGTTAAAACTAGTAGAAAAATTACTAGCATAGAAATTTAGCCTGCTTAATTCTATAAAGTACGAGTATAACAAATAAAAAATAAAATTACTTTCTCTCGATAGCCAACTTCAACAGAGAAATTGTCGCTTAAATAAAAAGGTAAGTTTTCACCACGGTCTAGCTCAGCATGGTACATTACTTATGAAACTTACTGTAGATAGAGACCTCTTTTTCTTTACAGGTCGTAAGGGAGGCTGAGATAATTTCATAGCTATAACCAGTAAGCAATCGTTTGGCGCCACTCAATTTTTATAGGTTAAATAATTAAAATACAACAAAAATTGAGTTGTACTTTAATACCACATGTAGTCTTGATAAACAGCTGTATTTAATTGTATATTTAATAAAACAAAATATCTGCTGATTAATTTCAGCATAAAAACAAATAAAATAGTACTTAAATTTTCGCAAAGCTTTACAATAGTAAACTAATTCTTAATTGACACATAAACAGATGATACATAACATATAACCTATCT
Organism: Vesta saturnalis; assembly: GCA_036346205.1. Classification (NCBI taxonomy): domain Eukaryota; kingdom Metazoa; phylum Arthropoda; class Insecta; order Coleoptera; family Lampyridae; genus Vesta; species Vesta saturnalis. Next base: position 1,795,411 of record JARFJB010000567.1, on the reverse strand, counting down.
TTACGTAGAATTATTTCAAAATGAAAAATGATTGAAACTGTATAAGTTCAATGTGAGAACAAAGTTAGTTTGACCTATGTCAACAAATATTAGGGATGCAAGGTCATGCACTCAAATGTTTTTATTTAAGAAAACATTAACAAATCAGCGGTTTTCTTTTCATTACAACTGTATTAAAACTTCTGAAACAATACCAGACCAGACTTACACCAATGCAAACGATAATACGAAATTTTCTTAACTCAAGGCATGGATGGTTTCTTAACACAAGGGAGAGTTTTCTCTATTAGATATAATAAATTAATACAAAAATGTAATTTAACAGCAATTGCATACCCTATCCAAGGAAGTCAAGATACATGTCGTAAGATAGACGGAACCGAAATAACCTAAGATCGCGTTGCGCACAAACAAAATTGATGTGGCGAAATACCCATTATAGACGATAAAAAAATATACACGGATATTCGTAATTAATAGACTAAGAAGAAAATATCGACATATCCACCAAAATGTAATTATTGAAAGAAAAAAAAACTACCAAGTAATGTAAATATATTTAAAAATAATAACACAAATACAAAACTTGCATTAAGCAAGATAGCCAAAAATTGGCACGTTACAAGTCTACATATTTTCTACGAAAATAATTAAATTATACTACAAATTTCAATGTCTTAGTCTTAGTTCAACAAAAGCTTACCTTTTTAAATATATACAGAAAACATGCACCGTTCATGTAAGTTACTGTTATATAAAAAGCTTATGGTCCACTCTACCACACAGGAGAGAGCATAAGTGATTTAGTTTTAATGTCGATTAGAATTACTTCTTCATGATAAAGCTTGGTTTTTACAAATCTACAAATGTCAGATTTAAATTTAACGCATTTAGAATCGAAATATTGTCATAATACATACAATTCCTAAATTGTCAAGGTTTGTATTAAAAACCAATTATTTTCATCATGAAAGGGTATGGGAGTATGCATGAAACAGTTAACCCATTTGAGCTAATATACTAAAAAAATATTTATAGAACAATGGTGCGCGGCGTATACGTAATTTGTCCCGTGTCAAACAAAAAACTGAAAACTAAAAAGCACTCTCTTTAACGTAAAGATGGGAACCTCAGATTTCATTGGTTGCTACCTGCAATTTTGGATTACATGACGTATAAAATCATACAAAAAGGCTGAACAACAGTCCATCGACAGCTACTCAGATTTTAGAACCAACTCTGTTGGTCATCAATCAACGCGGGAATGTGTACAAAAATTTCGATTCAACTATTAAGTGCACAGTTACAGTTGAATATCGTGTGGTTTTAAACTGTTAAGTTGAAACGATGCCCAAAATTACATTAATACGATTTAAAGGATTATTAATCCAATATAGTGAAAAAAATGACGCCTCATATATTTCCTTGTAGATGTGGCTAAATAAAGGTTTTTTTCTTATATCATGGCAGCTGCTTGATTATTAGCAGTTAACTAACACACTATTAGGTTAAATTGCTCTCTTTTAAAAATCTTATTAAATTACTCATGTTGTGTGCAGTGTACCATTATTATCATAAAAGAAACAATTCTGTGTCTTAATCTATTTGTGATTGCTGCATGATATTTGGAAGATTGATATTGGGAGTATTTTACTGCTTATAATTTAAATACTTATTTTGGGATAAATTATGCATTTAAATATAGATTTTACAAAATCTGCAATTACTGTCGAAATGTAGCAAATTTGTAAAATCTATATGAAAATGTAAACTTTAATCATTATTACACATATATAAACTACTTAGCTTTTTTAATGGTGTATTTATGTTCATACAAACCTAAACGTTACGATAACACTTACAGTTATTGTCTTCAGCAGTAATGAAATCTTTTAGAAATGTTTAAGAAGTTGACGCAAATTTTTGAAATATGAAAATTGAAAACGCAAACATAAGCCTGAAGTTTGATAAACGTATAAAGCCAACTATTTTAGTAAAGAATAACTACTTACATCCTTAATAAATTAAAGATTGTTAAACTGCCTTGAAGATGAATGATAACGTTTCTTCTAATCGGAATATCACAATAATTAATAAAGACAGATATAGGACATATATACCAAAAATGAAACGTATTATAGTGGTGAGAGAAGTTTTATAAGAATTCGAACATACAGGTATGGAAAAATATAATCGCGGGTCTGACATAATAAGTAAAACAAAGACAGTACAATCAGTTCACGTGCTAAGTGAGATAGAATACACAACAAACTAAAAGCGCTGATGCCATACATGCGTCTTTTGAGTAGGCTAGTATCAATGACACATCTAATTGCTACTGTCAACGAGAATTGGAAATCAGTGTTTTTGCAAGCCCGACACAATACTCATGTATTCCACTGAAGAAAAAATACAGATTATTAAGTGGTATTATTCAGGAAGCACTGCACAAGAAACAGGTTTGCTTTTTCCTTTGAAAACAGGCCCATTGCATCAGAAAGTACGATTATGCGTACTGTTCGTAAATTTGAAAGATGTGGAGGTTTAAATAATTGTAGAAAATGCACTAGAATTGATGGTAATGATGGTGAGCATCCTGGTCGTAACTTAAATGAAAAGCGCAAACTCCAAGAAATTGCAGAGTGTAGCTTAGCAGAAACTAATTTCTCGTGCAATAGTACAAAAATTGCTGAAGAAATGAATATTGAATTGAGAACAGTTCGAAATATCTTGAAAAGGAGTAAATACCATTGCTATAAGTTGCAATTTATTGAAAATATTTTGTTTACCGACGTGTATTCTTTTAACTTACATGGCCATCGCTGTTGGTTACTCTTGGGAAAACAAACACATTAGTATTTCTTACCGGACACAATACCCCAAAAAGTTAATGTGTGGGTAGGAATTTTAGGCAATTCCATAATCGGTCAATTTTTTATCAACGGAAACTTGAATGCGGACAAATATTGAGAACTGTTGAGAAACCAGATAGTTCCAGCTGTTCAACGCCTCAATATAAATTTTTATGACATTTGGTATCAAGAAGATGGTTATGCTGCTCATACTGCAATGAGTTCAACAGTTTTTGGAAACTACGTTCCCTAACCGTATTATTAGTGGACAAGGTACTATTAAATATCCTCCTCGCTCACCTGATATCGCGCCGAACGACTTTTTTGTTTGGGGACACGTATCCCAGCAAATTTATGGGCACATGCATGAACGTGCTAACAATTTGGACGAAATTGGTGTCAAAATTACAGACTCTTTAAACAGCATTACCCGAGAAATGTTAGAAAACACCCGAACTGAATTTTATCACAGATTGGGTTACTGCCTTGCGCAAGGTGGATGCATTTTCGAAAATATTATAGAGCTTTGCAAAAAAAGTGTATTCTGTTCATTTTAAAAATAGTTGGGTTTTCAATAAGAATTATAATGCTAAAGTTAAACCTTAAACTTAAGTTATACTATCAATGTAAACAGAGGCGGCGTAAGGCGTGGGCGGTGTGGGCCACCGCCCGCGGCCTCGCGGTGCAAAGGGCCTCGCGCCTCACAGCCGAAAATAAGTTTGAAAAAATATGGAAAAGCCAAAAGTACACGCCATAAGGTTTTTCTTATAATAAATAGATTAGAATTAATTCTCAACTTTAAGATATTCCACTCTTGGGCGCACGAAATGAATGTGAATGAAATAATCGCTGCGTACAGAATCAAATGAATCGGTTGCTTCGACTTCTCAACAACATGTATCTATATCCGAGAATTCGGAAATTACTCCAGATCCAGATGCACCGACTATTGATACCGAACGACGAAAATCGGGAACAGAAATAGCTTGGAAAGCAAAATCTGACGTTGAAATTTCTGTGTTTACTTTGAGTAATGTAAGTCACAATCAAGAAGAAGAGATTGAAATAAGTTCTCCGCTTGTTAACAGAGATGCCAGTGATGTAGTGAAACAAGCATTTGCCAGTTTTGACCCGGGATTGTGGACGTTTCCCATGACGGATGCTCAGCGTCATGATATAGTTCAAAGCGGCCCTACACAGCAGTTAAATAATTATTATCCTCAAGATGATGACCATAGATACTTTTCCAATTTTCATTTCTCAAGAAATCTAAGTAATGGTGAAACTCAACGTCGTCGCTGGTTGGTTTATTCAAGTTCTAAAAGTAAAGTTTTCTGTTTTCCATGCAGACATTTTAGCAATTTACAAACTCAAATGGTACAGGAAGGGTGTTGTGATTGGAAACACTTGAGTGATATTTTACACAGGCATGAGAATACTAAAGAACATATGGCCTATATGTTCCAATGGATAACATTAGAGAAGGGAATAAAGCACGGAAAAACATTAGACCAGGAAAACGAAAGGCGAATTCTTGAATCTCAAAAACATTGGTACAATTTGTTTGAGAGATTAATTGATATCATAAATTTCTTAGCCTCTCATAATCTGGCATTTAGGGGTCACAGAGAATATCTCAAAACACGAAAACACTAAGAATTCTGGTAACTTCATAGACTTATTTAAATTGATATCTAAATATGATCCTACGTTACAGGAACACAAATCGCATTAATAATAAACTTGCACATCGTTATCTAAGCCAAGATATTCAAAATGAATTGATCACATTGATGTCGAACACAGTTACCAGTGAAGTGATTGGTAGGATAAAAGAGGCAAAATATTATTCTTCTTTACTCGACTGCACTAGAGACTGTAGTAGAGTTGAACAAATGTCGGTTATCTTAAGATATTGTAATACATCAACTGGAACTACAGAAGAAAACTATCGGATTTCTTGCTGTCACTGAAACGACTGGAGAATAATTGACTAATGCAATACTGGGAGAGCTAGAAAAAAATGACTTAGATATTCAGAACTGTCGCGGCCAAGGATGCGACAATGGTGCAAATATGGTAGGCATAAATAGTGGAGTTAAAACTCAAATATTAAATATAAATCTGGCATTTTAACACTTGCGGTTGTCATAGCTGGAATCTATTGTTGGTAGACGCAGCTAATTCTTCGATGGTAGCAAAAATATTTTTGGTTTATTCAGAAGATGTTGCTTTCAAGTTCCATGCAAAGTGGAAAATAATCAAAGATAAATTAAAGCTACTATGAAGTATCAGGCACAATGGGAAATAGAATCCAGGCGGTGATGTCATATGCAATTTGATGATGTTGTTGAATGTAGAAATCTTAAAACGCCAACGGAACAAGAACATCAGTGATTGGATTCCGTTTTAAGAAATTTCATTTGGAATTTATCATATCATTACATATATGGTATGAGTCTCTTGAACATTTGCATTACTGGATAAGAATATCGACAAACTGGATTCGAAAAATGCTTGCCTGACGCTCGTCAATTTATTAAGAAAAGCAGTTATGATTTGCCAAACGATTTTAAAAATAAAAGAGTTGCCAAAAAGAAAAGGATGTTTAATTATGAAGACAGCGACCAACCTATAAACTCTGCTAAAAGCCGGTATGAAACAGATTTTCTTTAATACCATTATTGATTCTGTGATAAGTAACATGGAATCGAGATTTATTTTCAAAATGTTGATTTAAAGACTTAAATCAACATTTTGAAAATTTTGGTTTTCTCTATGACTTAAACAAGTTAAAAAAAATTCCAAAAGAGCAAATACTGAAAAACTGTCAGGATTTACACACAGTCCTGCAAGTAGGTGAGAGCAGTGACTTCCAACCTTATGAGTTGTATGAGGAGTTACAAAATATGATCCCAAATTTTCCCAACTTTATTAAAGACGTGCAACATCTGCTTCAATATATCATAGAGAACGATTTGAAAGTAATTTACCCAAATGTTTACATTGTCATTAGAAGTTTGTTAACAATACCTGTAAAGTAGAAAATTTCTGTTTCTTTAATTTTTTCTTTATTTTTTTTTTCATTTTTGTTTAATGTTCCAAAGAAGTATAAGTAAAAATTTAGTTTTGTTTCTTAATGCATAAAAAATTGTTTAATTTCAAGTGATTTTTTATTTTCTCTTCTTCTTGCACCATCAGTGGGCCTCGCGAAATGTACCTTGCCCACATTAAGTTTAGGTCTTGCGCCGCCACTGAATGTAAATGTTAACGTTCTTGTTCTTGCTTGTAGCTCTCGTTCTTGGTTCTTCTTACGAGTAGTAATCGAACCATGTCATAAATTCGCAATTACAATAAAATTCGATGTTTGACGTATTATCATTTAATGTTTAAGTGTATTTACTTAATAGTTTCAAAGAACACGCGACTTTTCAACATCATCTTAATTGATTTGGTTTCGTTAGAAATGTTGAAGCTAGATTGAAGAAGACTTAAGCAATTCATATTTTGTGCCTAATGCAAATATGTACAAGTGGCAACATCGGTAAAGTTATGTCTCTCTCTCTCATATAATGCTAATTGGGTTTCTTTCTGGCTTATTGTAAGTCAGAGTTACATTTCTCGGTGGCGCCTCGTGCCGTCCAAAATTGCAGATGCATAAGTTAAAGTCCAAATGTATTTGCATGCCAAGCTTTTTTCCCCTAGGACATAGTTTTCCAGGATGCCAATTTTTTTTGGACGAGTTTCCAAGGAAGCGAATATTTCGGGGGGCGAATATTCCAGAGGCGCATATTTGAGGGCGAATATTCCGGGGTGTTTAGCCTGAAGGCGAATATTTTGGGCGCGTGTTTTGGAAGGTGAATATTCCTACAATCTTTTTCAGTATATCCAACATTAATGTTACCTAAGTAGATACTTTTTATATGTAGCTTCACATTAACACATCTTTAGGTAAGTTAATAGAGATTATCGTGGAAAAAATTGTTCAGCATGGTTATATCCACATTTCGATGCTCACCATTGATATATCAGTTATTAGAAGAGATGGAGCAACGGTTAAATGTTCTCAACAAATCTCATTTCAAATCATCCTGACTTCCTTGGACTTTGAGATATTTTGAAAAAAACCAAAATTTGCTGATTTCAATTTTCCTCAATAACGCCTTATGCAACAGCTTTTGAATTTACACATTGTTTAGACACTTTTTTACGACAAATTCGTTGCTGTTAACAGAAACTCCCAATTTTCATATGTTCTCAAGTTATCAGTGCTATCTTTTGTTTTTCTAATGGCAGCCATTTTTAGTTTTTGATTATTTAGATAGTCATCAAGAAGATTCAATGAGGTGCAACATGTCTGGAAAGTTTTCATTTCTACGATAAATATTAACAAAAAATAAATTAAACTCTGTTCTAACATAGTTACAAACTCAAAATTGAATACTTCGTTTTTAGTGGCACCCCACAGATACATTGTACTGATCCATTATTTGAAATAACTCTCTCATTAAAGGTTTCTTTCAAAAAATGTTACATGTCACGAGCATTATGAGCCGGCCAGCTGTCCTGCTGGTACCAGATGTTTTGTATGTTCTCAGGGTTAATAATTTGTCTCAGGACGGCTATTATCTCGTTCGTTAGCAACTTCAGATTTTCCCAATGACTATTAACCAAGAATACACCTATTTGTTTACAATTGTATGTGTCCCAACATAACTGCAAACTGCCAGAAGATGGTTGGTCCCATACTTGACAACATCTGATTCTGATGATTGTTTTGATTATTATTGCAGTTTTTTCGAACGTTTAGATAAGTGCATCGTTATTATTTGTTGTTTTTTTGTATAACTCAAGTTTTATAATGGTGAAACAGTGCGTAGTATGTAGAAAAATGGACTATTTAAGTTGTAACCTCACATTCATCGGTAAGTAAACAAACTATAGACGTAACAATGATTATTTGAAAAGGCCCCTAGTAAGCAAACATTAGAAAGGTCACATTTTTTTCTGCTTATTAACCTGAAGCACAAACACTGTTTCACATTTTACTACTACTTTTTAATAAAAAAATACATGATAGCGTTGTTTTTAATTGCTTAGTTACATTGACGTTATTAATAAGCATAGTCCCTCCAGAAATGTACGTCTATATCGCTACCAAAACGCTCCCCTTCCTTTTCCCCTTTGCCTTAGCGTTATGTTGGAGCCAAACAATTCCTTATAAATTGATAAGGATTGCTGGGTCTATTATTGGTTAATAGTTATTGCTGTTTCCAGTTACGTTGTCATCAAAGATGAAGAAACTTATAAAGTGAGTATCTAAAATGAAAAACACTCAGAAGAACAAGGAAAGTCAATAAATGTCCGTACGACACCAGATATTAAAACCCAATTGAACTTCAAATCTTTGATTTGCCAAATGTGGATTGTAAGTGGACCTATTGAACACTCCACAATTGGTAAACCATGTTTCATTAGTCGAAAGTATTGTCCTACGAAAATCAGCATCATCTTCACATTTTTGGATACCACCTACTGAATTGTAAGCTCTGGTGATAGCCATTATACCTTAAGCCTTTTATAATTGTTGGTTTGTTGGATGGTATTTGTTTTTTTTTCAATGTTTCATGAACACTGGATTTCTGTATACCAGTTTCTTGAGCAACTCGATAAACTGATGTACTTGGATTATTCACAATACTTTGCAAAATAATATTTTCACGTACATTAGCATTGTTTTCCTGGTACTTGAGTCTCTTTTGTTCAAAGTTTCCAAAGTTCACCAAATTTATGATTATTCTATTAAAAATTGTACAGCGTGCCCTTTTCTTCATTAGTAAATTTACGTCATTATCAACACTTATTAATATCGACCCTTAACAGTGATTACTCATCAATGACTAGTACATAAAGTACTGACAAACTCACCAATTCCACTTTTATATGTGAATATTTACAGGGCTTATCATTTATGTCACACTGACATTTTCCGTCATAGCCTACCATAGTAAAATTTATTTTTTGTTAATATCTCTCGTAGAAATGTAGATTTTTCAAGCATGATGTACCTCATTGAACAGCTCTTCTCGAGGGCTATCTAACTAATCAAAAACTAAAAGAGGCTGCCATTAGAACAGCAAAAGATAGCGCTGATAACTTGAGAGTTATTGAAAAAAATTGAAATCGGCAAATTTTAGTGTATTCAAAACATCTCAAAATTGAAGAAAGGCAGGATGAATTTAAAATGAGATTTGTTGCAAGTATTGAATTTCGCAAAACATTTCCTATTTGACTGTTGCTCTGTCTCTTCTAATTACCGATATACCAATGGGGAACATCGAAATCTGAACAGCGTATATTTTGAAAAATACTGTTCAAGGGACGATCTGTTTTACCTAAGATCAATATTTTAAAGTCCACAAACCATACCCTAACAACCACATATAATGAAAAATTCTCAACCCATTGACATGAAATGCTTGCACAGATGGCTAAATATTAAATTGGATAGGTTAGTAGTTTTAGCATGCAACCAATTTTTGTAAAAATTGATGTGAAGTATCTCGTGTATGGAACGCCGTTGACTTGGCAAATAAATCTATCTTGTTTTGAGGCACCGCAGGATGTTAAACTTCCTTAACGTAAATATTTGGTAGGTACCACCACTACAAGGTGGAACTATTTAAGTACTAAATAATTGTTGCTAAATATCATATCTTATTTGAATTTATATGTAATATAATGGCTATTATAACACTGATGACCATAATACATATAATGGCCCTCATTAAGGAGCTCGTTAAATATTATTATATTACACTCACACTTACTAATCATATTAATTTTTCTACAAATTATTAGATAAAATCCTGTTTCCCTGGGAATTTGTACTGTTCTCCTTATCAACAATTTAGCCTGTTAAACTACCAAAGAAAACAAACTGGTAACAGCGTAACTGTAGTTGGATAAAATGGAGAATAGCAGCTCTAGTATTATTTCTAGGAAATAATATAATTTTTTCTGTAATGGTCTAAATTTGTATTACACAATCAGCCTAGTAATAAAGCATAAATTTTGGAAAATTACTTGTTTTTTATTTACAGCTTTACATTTTTTAATCTGATACCTATATATATAATATAATTAAATTATTTGATAGAATTTTTGTATTATATAATTATATTAATGGTAAATGTATTATGATTATGAAATTAAGGAAAAATTCATTGATGATAACATAAATACCTATCATAAAAGGAAATGCCATTTGGTAACAGATTAAAAATTATAAATTCCATGTTGAAAGATAAAAGTATTAATAATTAAACTGTTTCGTTAAGACATGAAAATGTTTAACAAAGTTTTTAATAAACTATTAAGTAATTTCATATAATGTTACCTACTGTCCAATTTTGCAGGTATATCGTCAATTACACATTGTTTTGTGTATGAGTCTTCAATTGTTGGGTCATAATCCGTAACAAAATAACTCTGAAATAAAACAAAAATTAATTTGTGACATTTTAATTAAGAGATCTGTGTAGGATTAGACAAGGTTATCAATTTCTCTCCTTATTTAGAATGACAAGGTGCACACACTTATAAAATTAAGCTATAAATAAAATATTAGAAAATCGTATTTAGTACGAACAGAATCTGGATTAAAAAAATTAAAAAATAAGTAGACATACATACCTGAATAAATTGTAAAGTTATTGCAGATTTTCCAACACCTCCACCACCCACAATCACTAATTTATATGTTTGAGAATAGCTTTGTCTATCGTTTAATTTAGACATTTTGTATGCAGGTAGTGTCAATTCAATTTAATTACGTAAAAATGATTTAGAAAAATTTTTTAATGAACAAAATAAAAAGTTACGCCTACCCCGTGTTGCTTGTAAACTACAATGAAGTTTCAGTTTCTTTTGTACGTACGTGTGTACGCATGCGCTTTTACATGGATAATTTCACTTTTTCTTATATTTCAATTCTAAGTAAAATCAATTTATTTTAAAATTCTATTTTTATTCAAATGTTTATTTTAAACTGTGTTAACTAGTAAGATGTATCTTGAAGATATTAGTGTATACTTTCAATATCACGCCGAATTATAAGTTCTTGATTCATCTCCACCGTTTTCCTTAATCTTGTTTACAATTTACTCACAATTATTTATAGAATTGCGATAAACTATTTCTAGTTATTAATATGAGTTGATATTTATTTGTGTTTTGTACAATATTGTTACAAATTCACACGTGTCATTATAGTTTATAATTGGCATACGATTTATGAAAAATAAATAATGACAGCGATCTTATAATTAAAGGAAAGTTGTCTCATTTTTTTTGCCATTACTCGGAATGTCCAAAAGTCCAAAACGTCGATACTATATCTTAAAAGTTCGAAACGACGAACTTCTCCAAAACGCAAACTACCATTCGCCACTATATGCCTATTCTACCGAATTTTAGTGTTAAGTATTACGCCGACAATGATCAAAAGGCCGATCGAGATTTAGGACATTTCACCGAATGCCCAAAACGCCGACACTATATTTTAAAAGTTCAAAACACCCAACGGAAACATGACAAAAACGTCGGCGGCAATTTCGTTGACTGCGCCCATTCCACCGAATTTCAACTTGCAGTAGTTTCCACCGAATGCGAGTATTCCGCTGAATTTCATTCATGTTGGACCTGGTCCATTCCGCCGACAAAGACCCAAGCGCTGAATGCCCAAAATGCCGACACTCTAGGGTTAGACGTCCAAAACGTCAAAATTTAGAGATGTCAGGTTTTGAATAGATTTTTGCGTCTTCCTATCTTATGCACAGTGGGTCAATAAATCACACTTCAGTTGAAGTAATGAGCATAAAAAAAATTGTAATAATAACAAAAATTCAGAGAAATCTCTCACGGAACAGTTAGCACAAAAACTTTCGTTTTATCATGTTTAGCGATCGAATTTTTACTCTCCAACCTACATATACATATGAAGGTATACAAGCTTATGTAATCCCATTTTTTCAGTATCACTAAATCGACTACATCATTTTACAACGTTTGACATGGTATTATCAAGATCGACAATGGTGTCTCTAACCCCTTTTGCCCTGTGCGTGTCTGTGTCTGTGTCCGAGTGCGTGTTCGGGACAGGGTCCGTGTTCGTGTCCGTGTCCGTGTCCGTGTCCGTGTCCGTGTCCGTGTCCGTGTCCGTGTCCGTGTCCGTGTCCGTGTCCGTGTCCGTGTCCGTGTCCGTGTCCGTGTCCGTGTCCGTGTCCGTGTCCGTGTCCGTGCCCGTGTCCGTGTCCGTGTACGTGCCCGTGCCCGTGCCCGTATCTGTGCCTGTGTCTGTGCCTGTGTCTGTGTCTGTGTCCGTGTCCGTGTCCGTGCCGGTGCCCGTGCCCGTATCTGTGCCTGTGTCTGTATCTGTGTCTGTGTCTGTGTCTGTGTCTGTGTCTGTGTCTGTGTCTGTGCCTGTGCCTGTGCCTGTGCCTGTGTCTGTGTCTGTGTCTGTGTCTGTGTCTGTGTCTGTGTCTGTGTCTGTGTCTGTGTCTGTGTCTGTGTCTGTGTCTGTGTCTGTGTCTGTGTCTGTGTCTGAGTCTGTGTCTGGGTCTGCGTCTGTGTCTGTGTCTGTGCCTGTGCCTGCGCCTGTGTCTGTGTCTGTGTCAGTGCCCGTGTCGGTGTCTGTGTCTGTGTCTGTGTCTGTGTCTGTGTCTGTGTCTGTGTCTGTGTCTGTGTCTGTGTCTGTGTCTGTGTCTGTGTCTGTGTCTGTGCTGTGTCTGCGTCTGTGTCTGTGCTGTGCTGTGTCTGTGTCTGTCCTGTGCTGGTCTGTGTCTGCGTCTGCGTCTCGTCTGCGTCTGCGTCTGCGTCTGCGTCTGCGTCTGCGTCTGCGTCTGCGTCTGTGTCTGCTGTCTGTGTCTGTGTCTGTGTCTGTGTTGTGTGTGTGTGTGTGTGTGTGTCGTGTCTGTGTCTGTGTCTGTGTCTGTGTCTGTGACTGTGTCTGTGTCTGTGTCTGTGTCTGTGTCTGTGTCTGTGTCTGTGTCTGTGTCT